>VWYI01004236.1:0-37923 GCA_013399455.1 Anthoscopus minutus | reverse complement strand
AGCAGCCCTGAATACACCAGTATTGAGAGGACCTTTGGAGCTGGGCCCAAAGCACTCACAAAGGGAGCTCCTGCTGTTATTCCAACCCATAGGCAGTTCCCTGAACAAAGACCAATTATCTGAGCTTTGTGTGAAGGGGGTAGGGGACATGCACCAATATTCATAAATTAGGCAAGGCTGGTGTTTACTAAAGTGGAGCGCCTTCATTCCAATTAAAATCTGTCTCCATTCCTTCTGTGAATTCTTAATTTCATTTCCATGAGAAATTTGTCGGTTTTCATTTGTATATTATGACATACTTTAAAGATGAAATATCTTTGCCCATTTACAGTTAGGGAAACCAAGGCATAAAAAAGTAAAATGACTTACCCAAGAGAATAGCTCCAAGGTCATTTGCTACCTAAGGTAAGGTTTTGCCCACATGCTGCCTCCTATTAACAATTCTGCTCACTTCTTCAAGTGGTATACAATAAAAAGAATGGAAATCAGACTTTTTCAAAGGCTTTCTTGCACCACACCTTAAAAAGAGCTGTTGCATTTTTCTATTTTCATTAAAAAACCTAGAAGAGTAAATAGCGATGATATTACCAAGGCATTAATAAAGCTTTAAACCTATATATTTGACTTTAAGGGATTCATACAGAATATTATAAAGCATTTAAAATAATTTCTTTTATATGAAAAGGCCAATTAAAAAGGAGAAAACTTCAGAAGGAATTTTGATAATATCATTATATACAGTATAATAACAAGATCATTATAAGTTGTAAATATCATGTCATTACCCATTGTAAGTATCTGATTACATTCACTTACAATAACTTTGTAATTAGATGTAATTTCACAGTTATCAAGTAAAATCATTTTTAACATGCATGGTAGTACAGCTCCATCTTTCTGTGTGTCTCTGGCCTGATCCCTGACTATGGGAGTTGGGAAGTTCTGAGTGAATGGTCCTTCCTCAGGATTGCAACAGGAACACATTACCACATGTGAGAAAAAACAAAAAAAAATATATTTTTTTTTACCAGAAGGATAAAGATCTTGAGAATTAGCTCAGAGAAAGCAGAGGTAAATGATCCTGTGAAAAGATAAAAAAACCTCATAAATTATAGTAGAGCAAATATGTCATTTTAACACAAGACTAACCCTACATTACATCATCTAGTGAAATGACAGATTTTATTTATGAACATATTAGTTAGAGAATGTAAAACAAGTTTTAAAGGGATAGTGTCAGCTTTCAGCTATACTCCTAAATTCTCTTGATTCTTTGTCTTTTCTGTCAAACTTTTATGACTGTTTTTCTGCTTTCCTGAAGGTACCTCATCACCATATCAAAAGCACCACAGCTAGAGCAGTGCCACTGCAGGTGCAGAGATTAAAAATAGCTGGATCAGATTGAGGGACTCTGAGGCCCAGGACCCTGCTTCCAACAGTGACTGTGTTCCTGAAGCACTCATCCTTCTCTCTCTCAGAGACCAAATAAGTCCCCAAGACCATCCCATCATTGCCTCCTACCTTCAGCCAAGCTGGCCTTTCACACCATCAGCAGATGGAATTTTGGGAAGGACCAGTTTCTGTTCCTTTTGCTTACGGGGCCTGTGGAGACATTAACATCCATTTCTACCTCAGATATGTTCAGGGAGCAGTGGGAATTGTCAAACCTCCTTCTAGTTCCCCAGCTGCATATTTTTGAGCCTGTGATATGCACCTTCTATTTTCTCATCTGTCAATCCCACTGTTTTCTTCTTGTTTTCCTTTTCCTGCAGCCTTTTCTTTCTAAGGCCTGGAGAACTTACACAGAATTCATGTCCTCATACGTCTCAGAAATCACAGGCTCAGAGATAGCTTAAAGCAGACGAGGTATTCTTTATTGTAATTCCCCATAAAAAACTATCCTTTTAAGATCTAATCTAGTCCTTGAAGCCAAGGACCTTTTGCATAAGTACATTTTCTGTGCATTCCACTCTTTTGCTCTACTAGTTAATTCTACAATTAATTTCTTCCTGGCTTACTTTGAACTTATTCCCTGACCTTCTATTTGTTTCCTCCTAGATTGTGTAGAAAAAGAAAGAGAACAATAATTTTCCCTTTAGCTTCCTTATTTCACTCAATATCTATAAACCTCTTGAATCATCTCTTTCTCAAGCAAAAAACTCTAGTATATTTAACCCCTCCTTGTACAAAGCCATGTTCCTATCATCCTTGTCCACCTTCTCTCTCTCTCTCTTATTCCTACAAGACCCTTTGGGAAAGCAAAGTCACTACTCATACATTCAACCAAGGCAGTTCTGCCTCCTGATTTGGCTTCTATATTCTTGACTAATCTCCGGAGATCTGCCTTTCAGAGAAAGGTCTGGACTGTGAAGTCCTTAGTCCTGGAATCTCCTGGGAGACAGTTATACTGTTCAGTCTTGGTCATGACAGGCATGGCTGGTCAAGTGTAAACACTTTGGAAATACCAGTTTCAGTGAACATGCAGTCTCTTTCTCCCTCCCAGGTGAAACTGAGTCTGAGGCAACCCAGATGCGTGTCTCACTTCTGCAGACAGCACTTTACCCCTTTACCTGAGCAATTCAAGAAAACAGACTAAATACAGACACAGATCAAACCCTTTATAACATTGAGATAATTTCTAGAAAAAGTTGTAGGACAAACCTTGCCAAAAGGTTTATCTTTGACTCTAACACCTTGCAACAATATTAAATAGTGGAAAAGTAAGTGGCAAATTTATTTTAAACTTCAAATAATAAATTTCCTTCAGTTAAAGAAATTTCTTCACATAAGTGACACACCTGGGAATTTGACACATGTTACTTATCTTTCAAAGTTAGAAGGGGAGGTGATTCAGGTAGTCTTGGTGGAGGCCTGGAGAGAGACTGACATCACGAGATCTTAATTGTCACCTAAGGATGCCTTTCCTTCCACCTTTGTGCCTCTCTGTCCATTATTCTCCATGAATTTGTAACCAGTAGCACTTCCTTGGTATAGCAGTTTTCAAATCTCACTCCTGCAAAAGAATGCTGGGGATGATGTAGGCTGAATCTTCTTATATCACAGAAAATAAATTCACTTTATAGGGCTCCAGTCCAAAGCAATTACATAGATATTCAAACTTATACATCTGAATTGTCTCAACAAAGTAGGTAAAACAATAAAAAACATAAAGTAAAGCACCTACTTAAGTGTTTTGGTAGTGCAAGTGTACAGCTTGTGTAGGCTGATGATACCAGCTAATGTGTCTATTTGCAAGAAATTTGCCAACACACTGGTCTAGGAGCCCTTTCATTCTTTTGTCAAATGAAATTGAAATGCACTGATTGTTCAAATGAATCACTTCCCTCTCCTTGTTTTGGATTACACATTCTTTTTTTTTTTCACCTCACATCTTCCTTACTCTTCAAGGCAAAGCTAACGTCATAGCAGACAGAACCAGCCCAAGATTTCCCTAAGTGATATTTCTGAAGCAGAGCAGGTGTAGATGAAGAAAAAGGATCAGTCAATTTTTAAGAAGTCAGATGGCATTGTGCAGCAAACAGAAGGCAAAGGACTGATTTCAAAGCACAAAATCAGGTCCTTTTATTTATGTAGAATGCACCAATTCAGGGAATTTGAAATGGCTGGTTACAGAAATGTATACATTTGATCATAGTTTAATCCTCCATGGACTGCAATACTTAAATCAAGAGAGCTGTGAACATGGCATACAGGTTGATTCATTTCAGAAGAGTCACCTGGAGTTTTTTACATGAGATACATGGCAGATGTGATTCATATTATCCAGCAAGAAATCTTATAACAAAATTTATTCTTAGCATTGTCTCTAGCTAGGAGGGGTTGGGGGATAGGGGGAGGAGAGGGATACAAGTAATTTTATCATAAGCATTTTTTGCATATTTTGCCCTGAGTTGAGTTTCCTGTCTCCCCGTTACATTTAGCAAATTACACAGAAGTGAGATACCAGGTCTTCATGCTTGTAGTATCTGTCCTAAAAGACAAGAAGGCTTACTAAAATTAAAATATCAGAAACAGTAAAATATTAAGCTTGTAACTTCTTCAATACCTTATAGAGTGGTTTCACAGAAATCTCATGTTTTAATTACTGCATGATCAGTGAGATCACACAAAGATCCAAAATGGCTCCAAATTTTCACACAATCCTCTACTCTCCAGTACTAATCAGACAACACCAATTAAGCAACAATTAAAAATTTGAAGCTTTTTTTGATAAAATTACCTGCTATTTAAAAGAATGCCTTTTAGTTCACTGCTTAACAAACTGTAATGGTTGTATGGAAAACCAGCTTAGCTGCATCTATATGTGTGTGTGTGTGTGTGTGTGTGTGTGTGTGTGTGAATATATGGGGATAAATTTCTAATTAACTCCTCAAGGCATAATTACTCTCAGAAAATATAGTGTTAAGCAGACCATGATAGATAGCTACCCATTCTAAAACACTTCTGCAATTGGAAAATTTGTAAATTTAACTGAATAACCATAAGATTCATTTCTGCAACTTATATCAAAGTAGAACTATAAAATAATGACCAGGTACTATTGAGGAGATCCTATCTCAGTGATGTCAGTGGGAAAGCTACTGCTATCTTCCATGGAGTCAGGGCTTCACACAGGACTTAATAACTCACCCATTCCAATTATTTATGATTTCTTTTTTAAAGTAAAGAAAAAAAGAAGGTAATTGCAAAGCCTTCTGGTCTTTCTGTCCTGGTGCTAATTTGAAATATTAAAGTTATTATGCTCCAAGAAAGTATGTGATTTCTGCTGACTAATTCCTGTGGTTAAAACAGAACTGCGATGCAACAGAGACGTCAGCAGCATAAGTCAGTCCCCTTCACACCAAAACCTGTGTCTAGAACTATTTGTCACAGCATGCACTGGAACTATGCAATCAATCATGCCTGCCTCCCACATCCCTCAGGCAGCTCCTGAGGGCAGAACTTGGCTTCATCAGCTGCCAGAGAGGCCTTCTCAAACACCAGTTGCTCCACTGTTCCCATCTCCAGCAGCTCCCCTGACTGGTAGATATTTATGTATTAGCTCTGAAAGAAATTTCCCCAAGGCAGTGTCATTTTTTCAGTCTAACACCATGGGAGGTTGTGCCTGACCCTCTCGGAGATAAGGTGAAGGACTGTTACCAATAGAATTACTGTGACCCCTCTGCCACACATATCTGCAGATTTTATCCACACATTTATTGTCCAATTTGTACTTAACATTGCAGCCCTGCACAGAGCAGATGCAAAGTGCTATCCCTAAGATTATGTCAGAGAAGTCTGAGGAACAGAGAGGGAAAACTGTTTGTAGCATCAAATAACCACAATGATAACCATTTCACTGTTCAGGACGCCACATATAACACATACATTTTTGAAAGACAATCTTATGACAAGATCTTGATTACAAAAGGTTACCAAAATATACCAACTACACTGAAAGAAATTCTTTTCATTCTCCTTTCATTTTCCTTTTTCTTTTCCTTTTGGTAAGCTGAGGATAGCTCCTTTTCAGTTTTCACTGTCTGTGAGTTGCTTCTCTTCACCGCTTGGTAAGCCTCAGGCACACATTTACTGCCACTTTTCTTCTGTATCTCTGCAAGACCTCCTCTGATGTTCCCAGTTCTAGTCTGAGGATGAGCTCTTCAAAGATGAACAACATGGGATTTAGGCAGGTTCCAATCCATCAGTCCCATGAGCTGTTTGGCAGCCATAATGTCTGGCAAAATCCGAGATTATTGCATCCACAGGAAAAACCCACAAAAGCAAGCATTTAGCAGAGAATTCACTTTCTTAACTTCCAAAAAAGGCTGCCAGTAGTCTTTGACTTCAGTAAACTGCTCCAGTGTCTCACTGAAGATTTGAATACTGGCAAGCTTAAATATGTGAAATATAGTGTGTGCATGCACATACACCCTCACATATGTCTTCACACAGAGACATGAGAACACTTCTACACAGAAGTGTAGTGCTGCTTTTCATTTTACTCTGATTTTTTTTAATAAACCAGTTCAGGCATCAAACCCTTTTGACTGTGTATAATTTCTGAAGTAGAAATTAAATGTTAACAGAGAAGAGTCACGGCATCAAAACAATATTAATTCAGTGTTCTCTAAGTCCAAGGATGTTCTTTCGTGCAGAAATAATGACATCGTGGTTGTTAGGGGTCAATCAAAATCTGGATGGGAAAGAGGAGAAATTACATAGTGGGTTTTTCCTCCCAACTCATTTCTATTCCCAATGCCAGTTTTAAAACTGCCTCAGCGCCAACAGCTTTTACAGCGGTATCCCATGCCTTCCCATACTGAGAAGTCTCATTGTATTCTAGCTCTTAGAGTCATAAGATTATCTGAAGATCTCATTTAACCATATAATATAAGTAGAATATAAGAGAAAAAATAACCTCCTAAAAGGACTACTTTAGCTTGGTAAAGCCACTCTCCTTAAGATTGCTTTAGAGACTTCTAGAGATAAAAGCCTAATTTTAGCTGTAATAAATTCGGATCAGCAGCACATTTTGGAAACTGTCAGCAAGATATTGCCAGGAGTTTGGCACTGCTAGGAGGAATATACCAGACTTTGGCTTACTGGCATGTGATAAAGTTGTGCAGATATGGAAAACAGCAGTTCTGTTTGCAATAAGAAAGCTTTATAATTCTCCCTAGATATGGGGGGTTTTTTTCAAATGTCTGATGTACAGAACAGGCAAAATGGGGTAAAGGAAAAAAATAAGCTTTCTATACAATTATCTCCCACAATAAACAACAAAATGTTATTTATTTCTATAGCATTTCAACCACATGTTGATCACCAAGTACTTAAAATTAGTATCTTATTTTAAAACTCCTAATAGTAGCAAACTGTAATTCTTGCAGACATATCCTTTTCTTTAAAAATAAATAATAATGGCATTTTCTGCTTCAACAGTACAA
This sequence comes from Anthoscopus minutus, assembly GCA_013399455.1. NCBI lineage: Eukaryota > Metazoa > Chordata > Aves > Passeriformes > Paridae > Anthoscopus > Anthoscopus minutus. The sequence goes on along the minus strand of VWYI01004236.1, from coordinate 30,973 downwards.
TATTTTTCATATTTTTGAGACATGTCAACAAGCAAAAGCCGCACTTAATATTTCAGCTCAATGCCATAACTGGTGCTAGATATATTTGTCACTGCTTCAGAAAAATGCATGTGTATAGAGTTCATAAATATATGTGGCAATACTTGCTGTGTGCTACCTAAAATACACATAATATAGTTTTTGCTATGAAAAGCGTGAAAAAAACCAAAACCAGTCACTTCAAATTTTGTGCTTTAACTGAGGAGACAGAGTAAAAATGTGAACCCAAGCAAAAGCAACAAACTTTGCAGGAGAAAAGGAAAATTTAACAGCAGGACATAACCTTCAAGCAGAAATTCAGATCTGCAAGTTTTTATGCAATGCCTGTTTCCCTTAACTAGATCTTTTGGGGTCTGTTTTCCTTAGTGAATCCCAGGGACTGTCCAGACACTGTGCTGGTAGACACTTTGTAGAGAATCACAGCTCCATAGGCAGATAAGCCTCTTTTTGCCCACTACACCAGATCCTCAGCTCTGCTGAAAGTTGCCCATATAACTGATTATGGAGCAGACATAACTCCACCTTATGATGTAGAGCAAAACCTTTTTATATTGCTTTGTCAGCATAACATACTCATGAAATGGATGTAATTTCCTCTCATTTGATGATTGCGTTACTCTGCAAATGGCAGACAAATGCCACAAGTGAATGAGCATTTGTCTATTAAAGGAGGAGATCATCTGGATTTGTCCATAAAATATGGCCATTCTGGTATGAATTAAAGGTGACAAGCTGACCAAATTCTGTCAGGTGACAGTGTTCAGTGATAGTTCTTGGACAGAAAGCACTCTGCTGCCTAAACACTATTTACAAGGTCATACTGCAGATGGTGGTATAAATTACAACCCTGAATGAGTCAACAAGGAAAAGAAAGAAGGGGGGGGGGGAAGTAGAAAATAGCGTAGAGTAGGATGGATAATGAAAGCAAAATGAGCTTCCAGCAGATCACCAAAACTACCCAGTACCATCTTTGGAAAACTGGGTAGGAGTGCATAGAACACGCTATTACCGAAACTGGCAGTAGTTTGCCTCTGCAGGAATGGCCCAACTGTGTACTCGTGATTCAAGGAGTGGTTCTCAGAAAAAGGACAAGAACCACTTAAAAGGTGAAAAACACATCTTAAGAGTGAGAATCTCCATCTAAAGGAGGCTTTAATGTGTCTTCCTGAACAAGATGCAACTCCTATGGACTTCAAAAGCAGCAGTGACCAAGCTGAAGGCACAGGTTTTGTGTGTGAAAAATCAAGAGAAAAAGTCTTCTCTGGCAAATTTTACTTCAGTTATCTGCAGAATCTAGGGGAAAAAAGTACAAAACTTATGAATACCAGCACAGGTTAATAAGAGACAAAAGGAAAATGCATTTGCTCTTACCCCTCCCTATGTACCTTTTTTTAAGTTAAAAGCACGATTGGATGGTTCCTGTGGGAGCTGCTGCTCCATCCCCTGAACTGGGCTGCGGGATTTCTGTGGCCAGGGGATGTACACGTGCACACAAGAGGAGAGTGAGCTTTCTAGCTGAAGACACTGCTGGGTGAGACAGCAATGGGAGGGAGATGTATTACAGTCACTTTAGTCTCTTGGCTGGTTGCCAGCAGTACAGAAGTTGAGAAACCATTTGTCACAAGGATAAAAGCCAAATACATTGCTCTGGGTGAGATGTAACCTGACAAACAGTCCCCTATGACTGATGCATTTGAACTTCTAATACACTCTATATAATAACTTTTTTTCTGACAGCTAGCAGTCTTTTTTTTGCTTAGTTTTTCTGCTTGTTCATGCTGAGCTTTCTGAGTTCCTGTATATCATATTTCTTGGCAAGGAACACAGGGCAGGAGGACAGTTCTCTGTCATGCTAGTTTCATACCACAAGTTCAGGAGCAAACAAGCTACAAAATAATTATAAAGTATTTTTTAATTACTATTTTCTATTATCTCTCTCTTTTTTTTCCTTTTTTTTTCAAAAAGCCACAAAGTCAGCTGGTCAGCGTGAACTTCATTTATAACTGTCAATTTAACAGTTCATTTATTTCATTGAAGCAGTGAGACACAACAGGGGTGTGGTAACCATGAGATAATCACACCTCTGGGGTCTTATGAGGCAAGGAGACACAGCCAATTCCCTCTAATCCCACAGTGGTGTGATTAGTGCTCCTGATAGCTACAGCCAAGGAGGTTATGAGATAAATTGAGCATTTCATGTTCTTGAAAAAGAATTAAATTAAATGTTTAACCAGCCTCATTCAAATTCTGCAATTCATCTTGATTATAGATATGTATGTTCATGAACACTGACCCACATACATTTGTCTACTTTGAAATGTTTGACAGACAACAAGAGTAGCCATTTGGTTTGAGAACTATACTATTCATAGAAGTTGTAGCATATTAGCTGCCTGTCTTGTCTACAATCCCTATAGGCAGGGATCGGTCATCATGCTATTCAAAAGCTCCTCTGGGTATGCAACCCATACATGCAGAACTATAAAAAATAAAAGTAACTCAGTCACAAAGAAGCTGCCTTTTTCCTAGTCATTATGGGTAGCCCTGCTAAGCAGTGTCATTAAATACTCCTCCAACATCTCTGTCTGCTACAAAAGGTCTATTCATCTCTTGTTTATGATGGTTCCAATGCTCTCAGGTACAGGATGCAATTCTTGGGGATGGCCTTGTGCAGGGTCAGGAGTTGGACTCAACGATCCTTTTGGGTTCTTTCCAGCTCAACATATTCTGTGATTCTGTGACAGAAAATACAGAATTAATGATCTCATCTATTAGGTCATATTGCTCGTTTACATTCTTCAGTGTTGTGGTCTGCATTCTAAAATGTTCACTGAAGCACATCAATTTATTTTTAAAGTGAAGTATTTTTAAAGAACACTTTTTATGATTGTGCTGAAGACTGAACCTTTATAGTTGGCAGTGGCATATGAAAGAGTGTGTCAATGTATGACTGGTTCCTCTCACTGCTTCTTTCTCTTTCTCCTGAAACCTACACTGAAGAAAAAATGGCTCACCCTTGAGGTCTTCTTCCACTTCTCCAAGAGTAGTCATTGCCCTGGGGAATTGTTGTGGGTTTACCTTGGCTGGATGCCAGCTTCTCAGCAAGCTGCTACATTACTCCCCTTAATCAGCAGGACAGGGGAAAAAATGAAATAGACATGAAATAAAAAAATTTTTAAAAACACAAAAACCAACAAAAAAAACCAAAAAAAACCCCAAGCAAACAAACTAAAAAAAACCCCACACCAAACATGTAGGTTGAGATAAAGGCAATTCAAAAACAAAAGACATTTTGAAGGTAACTGAACTGTCTCTGACATTGGGACACCTCCTGGTATCTTCTCTCAGTATTCATCCCCATGCCTCCCACTCCAACACTGAAAACTTGCTACATAAACCTAATAAAGAGTCTAATAAAGACATGAGTACTAGTATCAGCCATGGTGCAGGTCCCTGGTACCCATGTTAGAGCTGACTATCAAAGAGCTCAACTTGCCTTCCCAGGAAGCTAGGGTGCAGAGACATCCAACAGGCAGCTCCATCAAAGTGCAAGTCCTGCAAAACTTTGAGGATCTTGAAGGTTTGCTATCATTGTGCAGTGATATAGATGCTTCCAGGCAGACAGTGTACATTTCTGACTCAGGCTGCAGGCATCCTAAGGATAGGGAAATACATATGTATTGGGTTTGCATGGCCAGGTTTTGGTAGTGGGTGGGCTACAGGAGTGGTTTCCGTTTGAGAGGTTCCATTCTAGAACCTTCCTCACATCCAAAGGAGCCAATTTCAGCAATCTCCAAGTCAGGTCTGGCAATGGCTAAGGCCAAGCCCATCAGCAACAGTGGAAGCATGTCTGGAATAACAAATTTAAGACAAAAAGTTGCTGTGCAGCTGCAGCTGGAGAGATAAGTGAGGATATGTGAGAGTAACAATTCTGCACCCAACAAGGTCAGTGGAGAAGGAGGGGGAAGGAGGTGTTCCAGGCACTGGAGCAGAGATTCCCCTTCAGTTTGTGGTGAAGACCAAGGTGAGGCAGGCTGTGTGTCTGCAAGCTCACAGAGGTCCATATTGGAGCAGAGATCCACCTGCAGTCTGTGAAGGACCCCACACCAGAGCAGATGGATGCACAAAGGCTGTAACCCCAAAGGAAGCCCATGCTAGAGCAGGCTCCTGGTGGGACATGTGGACCCATAGAGAGAAGAGCCCATGCTGAGCAGGTTTGATGGCAGGACCTATGACCCCATGGAGGACCTATGCTAGAACAGTCTGTTCCTGAAGGACTGTGCCCCATGGAAAGGAGCCATGCTGGAACAATTTGTGAAGAACTGCAGTCCATAGGAAGGACTCACACTGGAGAATTTTGTGGAGAGACTCCACAATGGAGCAGGGGAAGGATGAGGAGGAAGGAGCAGCAGAGATAAGGTGTGATAAGCCGACCACAGCCCCCATTCTCCATCTCTCTGCACTGCCGGAGGTAGAAGATAGAGAATTGTGAGCAAAGTTAAGCCCAGGAAGAAGGCAGAGGTGGGAAGAAAGTGGTTTTAAGATTTTGTTTTACTTCTCATTATCCTACTTTGATTTGATTTGATTTGTAATAAAGTCAATTAACTTCCCCAAGTCGAGTCTCTTTTGCCAATGACAGTAACTGGTAGGTGACTCTCCCTCTCTATCTATGAGCCTTTTGTTCTATTTTCTTTCCCTATCCAGTTTAGGAGGGGAGTGATAGAGAGGTTTGGGTGGGTTCCTGGCATCCAGCCAGTGTCAACTCAGTGCACACACAGCCGGAGCCCTGACAGCCCAAGCACCCGGCCGTGCATGGGTGGATGCCCCCCGTGAGTGGGGAGGATCCCAAGGTGTGGCTGTAGCAGGCAATGGCTCTATGGCCTTTGTGGCTGTCAGTCTGTGCTCTGAGGAGGCAAGGACAAGAGGGAGGCCTTTTGTTACAAGTAGCTTTATTTCTTTCTGATGGAACTAACAGCAAAAGGCAAAAACGCAGGGTTCGCAATAACTTTAAAATGGGGGAGGTCCAAGTTGAGGGTACAAATCCTCAACCAATTGGGGATAACCTGGAGAGGGGTAAAAGTGGGATTCACAAAAGCATAATCCAGTGGGGAAAGCAGGGGGAAGGGAATAAGTCACATGGACAAGTAGAATATGGAGTTTTAGGGGATTTCCAAAGGGGATTTCCAGTCAGGAGGTTGGCACAAGGAAGATTGACAAGGAACTTACTGGAGTAAGGGGCAGACATTGGATAGATTGACAGTGGGATATAGGAGGGTACAGGCTAGGACTAAACCATTAACCTGGAAAATATCATTAACAAAAAACCTCACTACAACACCACAAGATCTTAAAATTCCTTCAGTAATTTCAGTTTTCAAGTCTGATATAACATCCTTAAAATCTTTTAATAGTCTGATATAACACCCTTACAATCTTTTTAGCAAGTGCACTTGAACACAGGAAAGGGAAAGTGCGATCTGTGTACCCTCACTTCTTGAGCATTTTGACTAGTTTTTCCTGTTCCTTCTATTTTTCTTAATAGACCTACTTTTATGAGAGAGAATGAATAATGGTTTACTTCACAGAGTTTCCTTTAACACTTACAAAGTACCACAGAGATTTCTTCCAGAGTCCTGAACCTAACTCCAGCTAGTCTTGTTTTACAGCATAAAATCAGAGTTCTACATTAAAAGAAGGCTACAGTCAGCTGAGGCATCTTCTAGTTAACCTGATTTTAGATGCAAGAGGTCTGTTTTCTCTCCTGATCATAGAAGTACACACTTTGCAATCTCAAAAACAAAAATAACACCAAAAAAAGCCAAAAAAAACCACAAACAAAATATCTATATAATTTAATGTCATTATTCACCAAACAGGAACATAGCTATTGTTAAAATTATCCAGAATTATGGCTGTTAGTTTAAGTGACTGTCAAAAGCCCTCGGTGGCTGCTTTCAATGGTCTCGGAGTGCTTTCCATGGTTGTGAACAAATGGGATGCAGGTATATCATTTTAGCCATCTCATTATAAATGCAGTCCAGTTCTCAGCCTTCTTGTAAAGCAGATGGTCAGCTTAGAGCATGAAATTTCTTAAACCTCAGCAAGAAGCATCAAGTACACCATCCTCACTGGATCTACAGTGGACATCTGTGAAGCAGTGCCACAGTCCTAATTCTGGTTTTCCCCAGCTCAGCTCAACAGTGCTGCCACCTCTTCACAGAGCAGAGCCACTGCAGAAATGTGAAACAAACAGGAGAGTATGTAAGTCACCTGAAGTGCTACAATGAAAATGTACATGAAACATGTGGGTCCCCTTTCAAACAATATTTTGGTGATTATTTGGATACTTCTGGGCTAATCTAAATAGGCTGAGCCTGACTGGAAGAACATTCGCCTACTCTAACAATGACAGAAACCCCAGTAGCAATATTTCTACAAGAGGGAATGCTTTGGAGCAATGCTGGCGTATTTCTGTTAAAGGCAGGTTTGGAAGAACCAACACTTTGATACCTGGGGCACTCAGCAAAAAATTAAAAAGACTATTTAAAAAATTATTCTTCTTTCAAAATGCAAGGGAATTATAACCCTTTTGTCCTAATGATAGGGAAAGGGTTTTAAATTCTTGACTGCTCCCTCCCTCTAGCCCCAAAATTTTTGTAGCTGCGGCACTGAATGCAGTCCCATTATTTTTAATGATATATCAGGACTGGATAGAAGAATAGCATACCATATATCAAAAGCTACACCCTTGGAAATCACAGAGCTCTTCAAGAAGCCACCAACGGGTTAAATGGTGACCTGACCAATTTGCTATGGTTCATTTGGTCTATGCTAATTGTTTTAAATGCTCACTTTGTGGCATATTCTATACTGTGCTGATGGGAAGTGAGGCATATTTCTTTAGAGCAGGGATTCAAGTATTCATTTATATTGGAGAGACTTTTTCAGAAAGGTACAGGCACACCTCAGCAGTGCTATGTAAATAGGAATTAAGCTTCATCTTTTATCCAGTTTAAAGAAATACAAGAAATAAATATTTTTCAAGTCTTTTTACTTTATTTGTTTTTTTAAATATCACACTTTTTTTCTATTCTTCTGCAATGCTTAAAATCAGATTGCTTCTTTCCCATTACCAAGCTCTTCTGTCTGTTTGTGTGGTGAGTGGCTTTTATTTTTTTATCCCTCTGGACCCTGACCTGGTAGTCATTACTTTGTCTTTTCATCTTTTTTTTTTTTTTTTTATTAGACTAGTCAGCCTTGATATTAGTCTTCCCAAAGCTACTATCCATTACACTGTCAGGAAAGCAAGCTGCCTTACAGTAGGCCAAGTGTCAACAGAAGGTGAGGCAGAAAATCAGCCACAATCTAAAGCTAATTACCCTGCCTAGAAGTTAATTAAATACTTGTTAGGAGCAGCAGGGTAGATCCTAATTAAACTTGTCTAATAACAGTATGCTGACACACTCTGACACTGGGAATTCCTACAGGGTTTAAATAATTGTACAAAGGGCAATAATACCTGTCACATCATGGTGTGTAGGCAAACCCTGAAGATGCACATTTCTCAGTATTTCCTGTATTAATTTGCCACATATTGTGCATTTCACATGTGTTTAATTTACACATGTTTTAATTTTGGTGCCCTGGATCTTTTTAAATGACTGCTGTTGCTGATCTAAGTGTAACTACTGCAAAGGGAGATGGTCATTATTATTTCATTGTATCATTTAATACACTAAACCTGATAAAATCTTGCTGACTGTGACACCCCCGGGGTTACTTAAATACAGCAGTGGCCCCTTTTTTCAGATTTGAAGACAGTAGTGACTTTACCTGGAAATGAAGAGGAGTGGAGAACACGACACACCTTGCTAGCCTTCCCACATTCTCAAAGGGCCAAACTCTGACAACCTACAGGCTGGCAATTTTACCCACTGCAGTTTGCATTCACAAGAGTGCCACTGACAGAGACTTTTACCTCCACTGATAAGTGTGTCTTAAACCAACATCTCTTTAAGCCAGTCAGATCTTCATTTAGATTCAAAACAAAAGGAAGGGGAAACCGCTAATAGGTCTAACTGCCAGCTAGATTTAAGGGAAGAGAAGAGAGGTGAAAAACAGAAGGGGCTGATGGCAGAAACTAATCTCTGTCTTCTGATTATTTCCAGCCTTTTGACAGGCTGGAAATATTTTTGTTTCCAGACAGGAAAACACAATTTGCCAACATTTCAAATAAATGAGAGTTCCCCACAAACCACGGCAGGGCTTTTGTCTAGTTGTTTTTAAGGGATTCTCTATGCCAGCGGTTTTAATGCTGATTTAAAAGCTGCCGTTTGACCAGGCTCTGTTTTTCAACTGATGAGTTGTCACACTGCCTTGCGTGAGGGTTAATCCCCCATTGTGTTGCCTATGCCACCGTAAAGAAGGACTTCGACAGCAATTGCTGATAAAGCTTGTCTCTTCCCGAAAAGCCCGGAGAGGCTGTGAGGCATGCTGATGGTTGTTTACCGCAGCAAAGTGCTGAATGTCAGTTTTAGGAGAGCGATGTTTCAAAACTTTTTGCTTTTTCTCCCAGTAAATCAATTCAATTTTTCACTGTTCATTTCCTACCCGAGGCTAAAGCACCCTTTTTAATAGGGGGTTAGGGCTCTTGGGTGGTAACCAGCAATGGATGCTTGACAGTAGATTTGCTGTTCCCATCATTAGAACCATACTTGAAATGCCATGTCAGTGAAATTAATGAAATGGAGTGCCGTGATGTGAAACTAATCAGACATGATACAACTTTAGGGGGGGAAATAAGAAATGCAAAGATTTAAGCCAATAGTAGTACTCTCATTTTGCACCCTCTCCCTGAACAGCAAGGATTAATGGAAAGATGTTAAGAGCTCTGATCTTTTCTGGCAAGACTGTTGTAGAAATAATCAATTAACCTTGGGAGATCAAATTGACAGAGCTTAAGAGTGAAGTTATTTAAAATGCCAGATTATCTAGGCAGATGAATACATTTGTTGCAATACTAAAAGGAAAATGAAAGTCTTTTTCCAAACTTCGTTTCTCTGAACTGATTTAACATTATTTCCCCAGGAGTCAACTCTGCCTTTTTCAGTGTGCACTTTAGCACATTAGAACAAAATGAGATTTGATGTACTCTATAGAGTAGTGATTTTTTCTCTCTTCTTTCAAGGAGTGGGAGGGTTATTATAGAAAATAGCTTATAGTAACCTCATGCTTTTAGCTCTTTACTTTTGTTTATTTGACAATTTGATTATTTGGGTTCCTGTCCTCTGTGGTGATTTTGGCTGGTTTGCATTCTGGCTAAATCATCCACTGCTTCATCTATGGAGTAAGAATTCCTTCTTGCCTTAAAATACAAAGAATGCAAAATATTTTATAATATCAGTTATTTTTAAGAAATAAAATAATGTCATCAGATGTTGTTTAAACAATCAATTTAACTTCATTTGGTTTGAAGATATAAAAATTTTATTTTATTAAAATGCTTTGGGCTGTGTTATTCAGACTAATAACCTCTCTACTGAATTAAGATAAGGACAACATAAAGTTATAGCAGCATCAGGTTGTAACTAGACTCAGTGCTGCATGCTGCAGCTGTGTCCCAGCATATAAGAATATGCCTAATGTAAGCATTCAAGCCACAACAATGCTGGTATGCTTGAAGGTAAGCATGCATTCACACACAGTCTTAAATCCTTCCTTCAAACAGAATTTGTGATCAACCTCATTGATTAAATTGGTACATAATCTATAATTTCAAGAACAGCACACATTTCACCTCATGAATTTTAAATCAATTGCTTTGTTAAACTGGAAATGTTGTCTTAATTTCATTCCTTCATTCATACTTTCACACATTTAATCTCTATTACTTTTTCTTTCATTTATTTACAATGCTGTAGAAGTTTATATTAAATACAGTAATTCAACTTGAGAACACACTAGAGCTTAACCTGATTTTTATTAGCTGAATAGATATACACTTAACCCCAAACAAGACTAAAAATACAAATACTTTTAAACCAGTAAGGAAACATTTGCGCACAATGACATCCAGGCTGAAGTGTAAAGGTATAGTGTGTAAACCAGTTCAGATTGACCAAATTCATCCAGATGTACTTTGCCAGCAGCCACACCAGTTTCAGAAACTGCCATCTCCAAAGTTTTGTTTCCTCCTGAGCACCAGAGGTGACAGTGAGATCAAGTAATGTATGTGCAACCCAATCCCAGGCAAACTGAAACGGGTTATTTTAGTCAGTGCTAGTAGCTATGACTTGAACTAACTTCATTCTCTTTGTCTGAGGCAGGGCAGGAACATCCACTGAGGTCTTCTCCTGACCTGCATTTCAGCTGGCAGACAAGTAGTTGAGAGTGCTGTGATCAATCACTTCATCTGGCTCCAGAAGAGCATCTCTCCATGCTCTCCTTCCATTCCTTGACTGTGTAGCCTTTTCTAGCTCAGTCTTCCTCCAGACCATGATGCTATCAGACTAAGAAGGGAAGTGAGGAGAGGAAGCTCTTTTGGGGACTGGAACAGAAGATAAAAGGAATGGGCAACAGATACAAAAAAACCCAATGTGTGAAGAAGGGAAGGGGTTAGATAATAACTAAATAGATGTTTGGGGAAATTATTCTTTGGATTCAGAAGAACTGAGAGGGAAAGTCCCTTAGAAAGTCTTGAGCTTTTACACACAGGCAGAAGGGCTAGAAACTGTCAGGAAAGGGATAGCTTTTATGGACAAGGAGTCATAAAAAAGGATGATTACACATCACAGAAGTTGCAAATTACTGGCCAATCCCTCATTACAGATACTCAACACTTAGTCAAATGCTTTCTTAATATGTTTCACAGTGAGTGAAGTCCTTTCTCAAAGCTTAAGACAGTGTTTCAAACAGGAATGACACTTTTTGAAGTCTTTCAAATAGCAGGATTATTTTACAACATAGTCTGGACAGGACAATTAATGGCAGCGCAAAATTACTGGATGTCTTAAAATTGTAAAAAATTCACCCTGAAGATGAAAATGGGTTAGTAGCAAATGACAGTTTTTCCAAAAGATAGAACTGGAAGATCATTTAAAGATTAGAATACTCTATACTTGGAAAAACTATCCTGGAAAAAACTTAAGGGTCATGATGGGTAGCAAATTGAACAGAAATTCTCAGTCCACTACTAAAGTACTAGTACATACAATCAGTTCATAAAGAGATTAGAGTAGAAAGTAGGACTGCTGGATTGCTTTTCGTGTCCTCAGCTTGGTTATTATGTCCTGGATTCAAGAGAAAGGAGAACAAATTAGAGGGAATTTAAGGAACTACAAGAATAATTTAAAACTTGGAAAGATGATTTAGAGGAGAGAAATTCAACTAGTTTAACTGAAAAAAGGAGGTTAAGAAGTGATTTGATGACAGTTTGAAAGTATAAACACAATAAGATAAAATATGCTAGTGGAGAACTCTTCCAACTACAATACCAGGGTACAAAGTTAAAGGGTGATGAATGGTTTAGGAACAGCATATTTGTCTTCAACAGTAAACATAGCTAGTCCCTCAAATAATCTATAGTATAGCTGATTCTCTGGTGCTGGATATTTTTACTTAAGACTTGGCAGTTCATGAAATATTATATATCACACCAATTAAAACTTACTCTACAAAGCCGACCTCCTGTGCTACACCAGTCGTCACAACACCTGACTGGAATAGCTCTTTCTGGCTTTAAAATGTATGATGTTTCTAATCAATTATTGTAGCAAAGTCAGAATGTATAGAAACACATTCTAGAAGAAAAAAGCAACTGTATAACCCTTTTTTAAAAGTCTTTTATTGCCATCACTTGCACCTAATTTTTAAAATTCCCTTCTCCACCAACCACAGCCACTTGTATATTGAAACACTGTTGCTTAGTAATTGGCACTATTACAGGTTTTTTTCTTTTCAAACTTCAGCTTCAAGATAATACAACACAAATAATGGTTCTTGTGCCTCTCCTGGATAATCTGCGTTAAACAATCTCCAGTCACTACCAACATGGCTGCAGAAAGGAAGAGAATTGCTGCAAGACCACAGTGCATCAATAGCACAAAGAACGTTCTGGGTGATTGGTCCACTGGTCCTTACTCAGCAAAACCACTGTTTCATAACCCACCTTTACAGGAACTCTCCGCCTTTGCTATTCTTGACAAATAGTCACTAGAGGCAGGTGCCACAGAGTGTACCAGAAAGGATAGTAATGACTCAGAGAACTCTGCCAATTTTTAAAGTAAGAAGGTACATCTCTAGCACATACCATAGTCTTACAGAGGGAATTCCAGGCAGCATAGATAGCAGAGTTTGAAGCTCCACAACTTGAAGGAATGCATTTATTCTGTGCACATTAGGGGAAAACTAATGGATGTCCAGAAAACATACTCATGATTTGAAATGGATGCTTGCTGCTGTCTTTCTTTCTTTCTTTTCTGTGCAAAGATGAGACAAGGCAGACCATGCAAACCAAACTGTGCTTTCTCTGTAAGACTCCACTCTAAATGCACCACAGCAAACCTTAAACTGTATGCACAGTCTCAGTATAATGTGTGGTAGCCTTGCTAAAACCATCAACATTACATTGCTGCTTCTGTGTATACACTGATTAATGGCAGTCAAATCCTTAAATGCATTAGGATCAAGCTGGCTTCTGTAGCAAGGAAGAATTCCTCTGCTGCCTACCTTTCTTCAACTATCACCATCTATTACAGCCTCAGGGAAGTGCAACCTGCCATCACATTTGCCCAGTGCAAGACTAATGGGTTTTGCCTCAGTCTATTCCTTTGAGATTGTATTTAACAATTTAATATTTCTAATGCTGCAAAGTGATTATCTTTCCCAAAGTAGATATAGTTTAAGGAGATGGGGGAATTATACAATTGGTCTGTTTTCCCATGAAAACAACCTTTAGCATTTTTACCTTTGATTTTCTGCTATTGTAACACCAGAGTAGGTGGTGTGTAAGAGAGAAAAGCCTCATTCTAGAAAAGACAACTAACATAGAAAGCAAAGGAATCAATGAAAACCTGCAACAGCATAGTGAACCACATAGATGCAGACATCTACCCTCTGCCCTCAGACACTGAAGGAAAATCTGTACAAGTAGAAATCACTGCCACTCCAAATACTAGGTCTAGGGATATCTCCCATAAGATCACATCTTTAGCTCACCTGTGACTGCATGTAAAACAAATGAAATTATTCAGAAGTACATCAAGCTAAGCAGCTGCTACCTGTGGCAGAATTTGGCCTTTTTATTTTTTAAGACCTGTGTGGGGCCAAACACAGTTAGAATAGGAATTTAGGAGAGAAAATTCCCTTCTGCTAAGCTCTTCTACAATCTGAGTTCTCATATCAAGAAAGGTAATACTTGTTTTATTAACTTTTATCCATCTACATAAAATACCTGGGAGAAAAGTATCTTGTAAGTGAAAAATGTTAAAATCCTTAGTTTAATTTACAGTTATTCATTTGCTTTACTGTTGTATTGTAGGAAGTAAGGAATCAATCTTGTGGAAGAGAGAACTTTGAAAACTTGCTCAGGTTAGTTCAGCAGCTGGTAACATTGACATTTTGTAAACAAATGCAATGTTCTTTCACATAAGAATCTATCAAATAGAGCATGCAAGGTAGCAATAATATTTACCTGCCAGATTTTTACCACATGAAATGGGGCTTGGATGATGAGGAAAGAATACAAAAAACTAAAGGATAAGGGAAAGGAATAGAAAAAAATGAAGAAAAAAAATGGAGCAGGGAGACAAAAATACATGGTTAAAATAGAAAAATGTTTTGCAGGGATATAAAATGAAAGAAAGGTAACAGCTACTTATTGAATAAAAGTACAAGAATCCACATTCTGCAATAAAGAAAGGATGAATGGAGGCAGCAATAGAAAGGATTTAATATAATGTGGTTAGAAAAGAAGGAAAGAACACAATAAAAAACTTTATAAAACAGTGGCAGACAGAAGGGAATTAGGGGAGAGAGAAGAGATGAAAACAAAACAAAGAAAAATTTGAATTGCATATGTGATTTACAAGGCAGTCCAGTGATGGATGGAGGACTGGCCAATAAAAACCCCACAGTTTGCTCCATCTATTATTCTGTTTTCCTGAAGGTCAAAAAACTCTATAAAGACAGAGTTGAAATGAGGTGAGAAACAAATGGATAGATGTTGGTACACTTAATAGCCTCAAATTCTCTCTACCTATTAAGTGTATTTGAGCCTGGATTCCTAAAATGAGTTATACATTTTTGCTCTTCAAATATCCATCTCCCTTTCATCTTTACTAGCTTTTGCCAAGTCTAACCAAAACTGTCTCAAAGATAGCTAATTTTTCTTGTTTCAAGGAAAGCAGCCACTATGAAGAGGCAAGAAATCCAAATCAATCCCTACCCACCAATGACAGAAGATTGCAGTATATGCACAGATGTTCTCTCTTCATAAAGCAGTAAATAAACACCGTGAAGTTAATAAGCANTATAAAAAATATATCCACTAGAAGTGGGTTAGTGGAGAAGAATTGCATGCAGAAATGGGAAAGGAGATTCCTTGAGTACCTGGGGAATGGCTAAGGCCACGGGGGAGGGGAAATCACAGGTCGCAGGAAGGAAAATTAGACTCATTACAGCATGGTGCTGTAGGAATGTAGGATAGGAATCCATGGAAAGCCTGGCTTTCATCCAGCCTCTCCTCCTGAAACTACTTGTTTCTTCAGTAAGCATAGTGTCTTCACCTGTGTGCTGATAAGAACTATACAGAATGAAATTCCATTAGACCACTAAATGCTTACTTAAAACAGTGTTTGAAGAAATTGTTCATAAAGTACAAATTTACAAAGGAAAACAAGTGGAACCTGTATCACCACTGAGGTGAAAAGACACTTTTCTAAGCTTAGTTACACTGATATAAGTCAGAAATAATACTAGTTTGACATGATGCAAGAAGTTTTATAATCACTGGCAAAAGATAAAACATGGGGTTTTTTGTACAATGATGTCCACATTTTATTATTTTAGCTATGTCAGGAATTCTGGATATTCATTTATAAAGAATATATTCCACTAGCACTGTAAAAAGCCATAACCAGAAGGTCATCAACAAGGGAGCTGAGAGAATAATATATCATGAATAATGTATTAAGTTATTTCAGTCTTTATCTATTAATTAATTATTTTCAGTCATCTTATAATTTTCTTGAATGTATTTGTAATTAAAGTAATCCCCATGCAATTTCTCCAAAAAATTATTTCTCCGAATTTTTCTTGGTCTTTTTGCGGATAGAAAGTAGCTGAAATTTGAATTCAAATATTTTGGTTTTAATAGGACATACAAAGTATGAGTTTTTGTTTCTGTTCTCTGACAAACACATTTCTAAGAACCATGTTACCCATATGGTATTAAAATCTTCACCATGAAATGTCTTCCTCTAATATTTTCTCTAAGCATTACATTTCCACCAGTACCCTAATAAGATATTCGGTGTGCTAGGGCAGTCACTTTCCCTGTCCTCAGCACAAATTTTCCTTCCTAAAAGAACAACTGCTATGGGTTTTCACTTACGTCTTGAAGAATTTAAGTGCTAGAAAGGCATAAAAAGAATGCTGTCTTTCAGAACAAACAGAATGGTAGTGATGTAGTAGATGATCAGGCATTTTTTTCGCTGCACCAGGTTCTAGATAATTCCTTATTACCTTAACAGGAACCTTTAGTGGTCCAAAATAACAACATAAGGTTTCATTCTTCCTTCCAGAACACCAAACAACACCTTGTTCTACTGGCAATTTTTAGATATTGTGAGTTGGTTTCATCTCCACTTCTAATACTTTAAGCTATAATAGTGATGACTATATCTGCATGTGGAATCTGCAGTCATAATATGAGTGGCTGAAAAAGAGATTATTTTTTGTTTTCATAGCATAGCCACAGAAAAAATATATAGTTAGGTGCCAAATAAAAATAGCATATCTGTATAGACACTTAGACACTTACTTATTCCTTCTAGCGTTGCAGAAATGTGCAGAGATCCCTTCTATGTGAAGACTCAGCAGCCTTTTCTGAAATATCTAGGGGTGATGGATTTGGAAAATATTGGCAAGGGCTGTCTTACTTTGAAATTCAATTTTTCATCACTGATTGTGATAAGTGTCTGACAAGTCTGTATTACCCGTCCAAATTCTATGACCTCTAAAGACACACCTGTGTCTTCAGCAATAACTTTTTAGCCCTCATTTTGTGGTGTCCAATTGGCAACTGTTCATCTTCAACAGTCTCTCAGTGTCCTGGTTTCAGCTGGGATACTGTTAATTTTCTTCCTAGTATCTGGTACAGTGCTGTGTTTTGGATTTACCACAAGAATGATGTTGATAACATGCTGATGTTTTTGTTGTTGCTAAGTAGTTCTCAGTTTCCTCTGCTCTGCCACTGAAGAGCTGCACAAGAAGCCAAGAGGGAGCATAGGCAGGACAGCTGACCTGAACTGGCCAAAGGTATATTCCATACCAGAGAATGTCATGCTCATTAAGCCAGTTTATGCNCAGATGCAGCACAGAATCACCCACATAACATGCTGCCTCTTGTTCAGCTGGTAGCTGGAGACAGAAGAGGGAACTGAGGAAATTTGTGATCTGTAGAAGGCTTATCAGGGATCTTAAAAAATCTGGGACATTGTGTGGCATTGTAAGAAATGCTGNAATTTTCTTCCTAGTATCTGGTACAGTGCTGTGTTTTGGATTTACCACAAGAATGATGTTGATAACATGCTGATGTTTTTGTTGTTGCTAAGTAGTTCTCAGTTTCCTCTGCTCTGCCACTGAAGAGCTGCACAAGAAGCCAAGAGGGAGCATAGGCAGGACAGCTGACCTGAACTGGCCAAAGGTATATTCCATACCAGAGAATGTCATGCTCATTAAGCCAGTTTATGCATACATAAACCGGGCTTAATTGGCTGGGAGACGCTGATCACTGGCTGAAAACAGGCTGGGCATCAGTCAGTGGGTCGTGAGCAATTGTATTGTGCATCACTTGATAGTCTTGAATTCTGTTCCTCTCTCTTTTTACCCTGCTTTTCATTACAATTAGTATTAGTACTAATAGTAGTATACTTTAACTTCATTTCAAATTTTAAGCTGTTCTTATCTCAACCTATTGGTTTTATGTTTGTTCCAATCCTCCTTCGCATCCCACTGCAGGGTGAGGGGCAGTAAACAAGAGGCTTAGGTGTCAACTAGTTGTGTTAAACCACAACACTCAGGAATGGATGTCTGCCTACCTAAGGCCATGAATAAAGAACACTCAAAAAATGGTGGATTTCCACACATATGTCATTGCTCTGTGTTTTTAAATGTCATTTAAGGTAGATTTTTAATAGGTGAGATGTGTTGATCTGCATCTCTAATTTACAGAACAAAATGATGTAATTTCTACCAAGCTGACTAGAGAACACACCTTGAATGAATGAACGAATGAATGGTAGTGAGTCTGTCCAGGTCTTTTTCAAGTTCCAAGATCTTTTCTTTTGATTACTCACCCCTCAGCCACTTGTGGTTTTTTTCTTTTTTTTTTTTCTTTTGGCACAGCCTTTGTTTTTTCCCCACTCCTTCAGCACTATGCAATGCCACTACCTACTTTGCCTAGGGCTCTGCCTAGGACCTGGTGCTGTGTGAGGGAGTTCTTGAAGTGCACTGACAGACTTTGGATCAAGCTCTGACCATGGTACTACATCAGCTGCAAACTCTTTCTAACAGCTTCAACAGTTGCTAACCTGATCCTCATGGAGAAACACCCTAGTGGGAAGACACAAACATGCGTAATCAAGGCTGACATCTAAGCACAGTCACTAAAATATTTTGGGTTTCTTGGCATTAATTGCAGCAGACAGAAGCTCTCGGTGAAAACATAATATTTGTGGGGTTTTTTTCCTGGAAACATGAAACATACTTTAATCCAAGTATTATTTTCTTATGAATACAATCAAAGAATTTAGGAAAGTGTTCAGGGACACAGACTTTCCAGATTCTATTTTAATTAAAGACTGTAAATACTCATAAAAGAGAGGTTTGCACTCAGGTTTAGGGATCAAGCTGAGTAATCCTCATCGGGACCTTTCTTGTATTTATATGATTGTGTTAGATCTTGATAAGACAGTGACATATCTAAGGCAGAAACTTTCAAAATCTCCATCACATCATAAGAATGCACATTCTGTCAGGCTTCTTCATTCCAGAACAGGTCAGGCAGGCTGATCTCCAGGTGGCTCCCATACCAACTGGAACCCTCCCTCAGCTCCCAAAATGCACTATTTTCCAGTGACTTCAAACAGGTGTGAAATCCTGCCTGGCCCCAGCTGTACTGAGCACAAAACAGCCATCAGACAAAACCAAACATGCAATTCCTAATCTGCTTGCTGGAACTCAGTCAGTGAGCAGCCACGGTGAGCAATGAGCAAATGCAACAGGACCAACACACACACAAAAAAAAAAAAAAGGCAGACTTGTCCCTTTGCCCCACTCACACAAATCCCTCCAAATACAACCAAGGAGTGTGATGTGCAGCAGATATGCTGTATCACACAGACACAGGCATTGGCTACATGAATTGGAAAGACTGAACCCTGTGAGCAGAATTTCAGCATGTAAGCCTTTATGTGACAGCAGAAAATATAAAGGGAGGGAGAGGAGCTAGTGGTCATAAAACTTCCTGGCATCAACTGACACAGCAAAAGCAGAAAGGACACATCTAATTTTAATATTTCCTGGTGGTTTTTTCTTCCCCACAAAGTAAAGAGGCTTTCTCTGACCATAACTGTTTAGCAGGGACAATGCCTGACTTAGTAAAGGCGATTTATGATTATCTGGCAAAGTTTCCAATTTCCAATCTCCTTTTGCAGGACCAGACAGTCTTTGCTGCCTAACAAACAGGGTGCAATGGTGGGAAAAGAAGGATAGACTCTAGTCCATATAAAGAATGCCGTTTCCAATAGCGTATTTTTTTCCAGGTAGGTCAGGTCCTGAGCATCTCAGCCTCCTTGTCAGCTTTTGCTACTGCTGACTCTAGCAGTAGCTTAGGCCGTTTTGGCTCTATGCATCAAGCGCCTACCTTCATAGTCACCACACAGACCCTCTTTCAGACAGTCTTCTCCAGAAGCTACATAGCCCTGTTGGGAATGACCTCCAAAACTTGACAGCAATCCCTACTTTAGATTGCTTTAAAGATCACTTTTCCACAGAAGTACAAAAAAATACAGCCAGATCTGTGGTGTATATATATATAAATTTTTAGCCTAACCCAAAATGTGTTCACTGGATTTGAAGAGAGAACTCCCATTCCATTTTACCTTCACAATGGTGCTGGAATGGTTGAATAAAGTGTGGCCCTGCTGCCCATATGCCATTCAGCTTCTGTCTGTCTTTTTGTTTACACTGGGAATACAATAGGAACTATAGTCCTTCCAATGCATCATTTATAAGTGTATTCTACCTCTGAATGTACAGACAGAACTGGCTCTGTGAATGAGCTCTGTGAATATTGCCAAGACACTGTGCTTTGTTCAGCATTATTCTTCACAATAGATACCACACTTTGGAAGTAATTTTAAAAAGGGAATCAAAATAGTGGTACTTTTAGCCTTTGTTTCTTTTATACCACACTGCATTCTCTGTCTCTCACTCAGCTGCTTCTATTATACTGACAAATTAAATAAACCACTCCATTGCTAAAGAGGCTTGGGCGGGCTGGGCTTCGGTACACTGCTGTACGAGGAAGTCGAAATAAACATTTATACCGGTTTTATTCTTAACAAATTTAAGCTAACTTTAGTCAAGCATCCTTATTTTGTTGTTTCTTTAATTTTTTTTTTAAATGAACGAAAGGAAGAGAAAGGGAAAGGGGGAAAAAAAGGAAAGAGTACTTCAAATTTTTGAGCCGATCTGCAGCATCAAAGGGATCTGGCATCTGAAGCAATGAAGCAATGAGAAGCCATGTGTCCAGGTAATGCACCTGATTTTTTTAGTGCTCCAGTATTTAAAAACGCTGCAAGTTTATTCCTGCTGTGTGGCCTCTAGGAGAGTGACTTGGTGAGTTATGGGCAAAGCGGTGTGGTACAGGCAGGGTCCCTTGCAGAGGCTTGCTGTAAGCAGCTTGCAAACTTCCTCAGCAAACTTTCCACTCGATCCGGGGATTTACCTCTCCTGCTGCAGGCTTAGCTCTGTTTTGGAAGGCATTTGTTCGCATGCTCTTCAGCATACAGAAATAAGGGCAGGTGGGGGAGTGCTGAGAAGTGTGTTGGATGGCAAGGGCAGGTTTCACTGATTACGGGCGTATATTTGTAGACAGATGGACAGGTAGAAAAATGTGTTGGTTCGTAATTTGGCTACAGAATCATATTCCCACTGCACCTCTCACAAAAAGAGAAATAAGAAAATGCAGATAGAGTGGCGATGTGACCTTTACCTGCATCAAGGTGCTTTCTGACTTTTGGCTCTTTTCTTCAGCAGGCAGTAAACAAAGAGGAGAACTGGGAAGCAACTTGTGGTGGTTTGCTTGTGTGTAGATTAAGTGTGAAAGGCCATCTTCCACATTTGCAAGTGCTGGTGCAGTGGCGGGAATGTATACTGTTTATAGAGGTTTGTCCTTATAGTCCAGTATTCTCAAAAATATAGTCAAACAAACAGCATTATTTTCCCAAATGAGATCAGATTAATGAGCACAATGTTGCCTGGGTTAGGTCTGAAATCTCCTCCTGTACTCTTGGACTAGCTGTGTGTGAATAACGCAGGACGAGTGTCACTCTGCCAGTGCCTTTCCCCTCCTTTCCTAACAAAGCAGACAACTACAGGCAGAAGTCTGTAGAGCTAGGAAGAGAACTCTTTTATTACTTTTTTGGGGGGTATTTATTTAAAAGGACCTTAGAAGTGGTCAGCTTCCTTCTGAAATCGGCACTAAATGCCAGCCATGGGCTGTGAAAACCTGAGGCTCCTTTCCGAGGCATGAAGGCTGCAAAACAGGCTGGGACCGCTCCAGCAGGGATAGCCTTTGGCAGTCAGGGAGCACTTGGAAAGGAGAGATCAGGGCTTATTTTTGATTACTAAAGAAAGACTTTAAAAAGGGGGGGAAGGAAAAAAAAACCCTCAGGTGAAATTTCCTTCTATTGTCTAGCAAAATTCCCTTTAATTTTTCCCCAGGGCCATCCAGCCGCCTTGCAATTCCCCACTCCCGCCTCTGTCAACGCCAGCGGCGGGGGGAGAGCTCCCTAGAGAAGGGAGCGGGAAAGCTGAAGGTCAGGGTTACCCACTGTGGCATGACTTTTAAGCTAAAGGGGGTTTTATTTCTCTTGTTGCCGTGTCAGGTTTAATTTGGCCTGCATTATTCCAAAAGGGTGGGCCTGCTCATGACAGGAGGGGGTTAAATGGGATTACAAGCTTTAGAGGTTGTCAGCAGCCACTGCTGCCTGGGGATGTAAAATTGCGATTTAATGGTCAGCTCTATCTGTATAGTATCAGTGGAAATCTGCTGTTTTCAGCAACTTAATAGGCACTGTGTTTTCAGGAGGGGCCGGTTTGGGGGCGAGGGAGGCCGGCGGGGAGAGCTGGCGCGGGCAGCCCCTCCATCGGGGCCGCGGTGAGCGGCCGGGCTGCCCGCTCCTTCCCGCTCGGGGCTCCGCTTCCTGCAGGGAAGCAGCCCCGCGCCTCGGGCCGGGCGAGGGCACACAAGGCTTGGGGAGAGCCTGGAGGCGGCCGCAGGGCCGGGCAGACCGGGCAGAGAGGGGCGGCAGCGGTCAGAGGAGCCTCGAGGCGCGGGTGTCCGTGTGTGGGTTGTGCGTGTTCCGGGGGCGGGGGGTGAAACGTGCTGAGGGCAGGCGGAGGGGCCTGGCCGGCACACACCGGCATTGTCTGCTCGCGAATGAGGGGTCAGCCCGGAAAGTTCAGGATTAGTAAATCTAATATCCTGTCAAAATTCTCATGGTAATGAGCCCCGGCCGGCTGAGGTGGCGGAGCAGTCCTGGCCTGGCGGGGCCCCGCGGCTCTCGGCCGGGGAAGCCGGCTCTGGGTCCTCTCCAATGGCTCCTGCTCGTTCCCAAGCCCTCCCTGCAGCAGCTTGGCCGCAGTGACAGGAGGGGTCTGCGTTTGGATTTTCGTCTCCCTTGCAGGATTTCCCCCGCATTAAAAATAAGGGAAGAGAGGCGAAACTGTGATTAACCGTACACATATTGCGTTATAAAATGTTTTTCAAACGGCTTTTCTCTAATTTGCAGGGACGGTAAGTTTAAAACGGCAGACAGGAGGAGATAGGAAGAAACCACAGTGCAAACCAGTAGGATTGCAATGGATTATAAACTGTGGGCCACAACAGTATTTTTTTTGAGTCCACAGATAATATAAAAATACAGTTTCTAAGCAAGTAACAAAAAAGATGGGGGGAGGAGGGAGAGGAGGGGAAAAAAAGAAGGAGGGGGGAGAGAAAGTTCCTGTGCACTTTGTTCAAGGTTCTGCACCTCTCTAAGCAGCTGTCACATCCGTACATTATGGTACATTGAATCTGAATGAGGCTCTCCACATCAAAACCTTGCATCCATTATGATATCATCTCCTGCTCTAAGCTGTAATGCTTATTAATTCTGCACCCATACTCTCCAAGCTTCAGCAAATGTATTCCATCAGCCTAGCATTTAATTTAATTAGTACAGCTGGGCTCTCATTCTCCTTTCTGTGTCAGAGGTATTGTCAGCACGTTCTGCTATAACACAATTACTGATTGCTTTTAGATAGGCAGAAATATGATTAGGGTATTGGGTGACTGTATCATAAGCCTTATTAGATTCATTTGAAATCTGGAGATAAATAGGAAACTTTTATTTGCAGTGTAATGAGATTATGCTTATTAGGCCAAGGCCTCACAACCTTTTGCAAAGAACATAGTGTATCACTAGGATTATACTCTGGAACCACACTTTTTGCTCATAGCATCCAAGCAATTTCTCAGCAGCTTTGAGATTTAACTGTTGTAGCCCTGTACACATTTTAGAACTGTTTTCTGGCTCAGTGGCTTTCTGCTTTCATAGAGTGCATGCACCTTCCACCATGTGTTTTGATCTGCTTAAACCAAAAAATCAGGAGGATGTTTTTCTCAGAAGGGGTATTTTGGTCAGCTTTGAATATGTATGGATAAGTAAACATGCCAATGCATTGGGGAGAAAAGTTTTTGTCAGTATCAGTCTTTTTTCCTTCTTTTTTTAATTCTTTTTTCCTTCAGTAGAAAGCTACAAAAAACATTTCATGCACAGCAGTTTTCAGAAGGTAAAAAACATTGATGTTGAGATACTTTGGAGGTTGAATCTTGAAATAGAAATAATGAGTTAATTTTATTGTGTAAAAACAATGGAAAGACTGCACATTTCATGTCACTTCCAAAGAGTGCATTTAAATCTTAATGTATACATCACAACCTTTTGTGTTACACTAGCCTGACAAAACATATGACACAGTGTTTGAGAAGCAAGTATTACATTTTTAAAAGTTCATTTATTACAAGGATTCAGAATTCTGATCTGGTAATTTCCCTGTAACAATCAAAGGTACAAACAACCTATCATTGACTTGACAGGTTATAGAAAGGAGTCCATCAGTTTTAATATCGGTGTCAAATTTAGGTTTCATTCTCCTTCTGCATAAGTTTTGCTGCAAACTCCAGTGGGAGCAAGGTTAGGCTCTTACAGGATCCCTTTCCTTTCTGAGTGGTGTTACCCAGCATGGAAGCATTTTGTAACTGAGTGTCACAGAACCCCAAACCTTCTTTTGTAGTCCTTGTTACATCACTTGCTCTGTAATTAAGATAAAAGAATTTGTCAGGCTATGGGTCTCTCAAGCTAAAATCAGACTTGGAGAGGAAAATGTGGATTTGTGCTATCATGGTATTTTTACTTGCATTTGCCTAGCATTGAAAGCAAAATTCTGGCTTGTTTCTGTCATTGGCAAATTCCAAGTTGTATTGCTTATCCCAAACATTTGTGGTATTTTAAAACTGGCATGGGAATAAGCTTTAAAGAGTCCCAGAGAAAGTTCTTAAAGATTACATTTCTGTATTTCTCATCTAGTTACTAAGGGGGTGTCCAGAGAGTAGAACTATTGCCACAGCCCAGTGGACTACTGAGTGTGAGGTTCCCAGCCCTGCCTCCACTACTATGTCTGCAGGCACATCATTGTGCAGTTCTTTGTGATTCTGTAACTGGAGAATCTCATGCTATAGCTACACTTAACTTTCATGGGTAGGAATATGGATCAGTTTGCCATGGCTACTGACTTGTCTCAGGAGCCACAGTATATATGCCTAAGCAACAACAGCAAAAATTTATTCCAGAGGAATGCTTCTTTAATTGGAAGACCTCAGTGCTTTGCAGAAAGAGAGGGATCATGCTCTTCATGTTAGGCACAGGCAAGCTGAGGCACAAAACAGTGAATCACTTCTCTTTACATATCTACAAGCAGCAGCCTTACTAGTACCAAGTCCAGTAAAATGTCAAATTCTGAAAATTTTGTATTTGCACAACACATAAGAAACAATGTTATTATTGTAGAGCTCAATAAAGAGAGATACCACTTTAAATCAGTTGTAGTTTGGAAAGAGGTGAGTTTTTTCTGTCATTTTAGAGGACTGCATATCTAGTTTTTTTCTGCCAAACAACAACAAAAAAAATGAACAGCAACCCTGGCTTATAGTGGCTCCAAAAGGAACAGAGATGACAAATGCCACAATTTTCCAGTATGTTGCTTCAAGAAAATATTTTAAAGTGTGTTATAATTGCTGTATGTGAGAATGAACTGGTGGTCCTGTTCATTTGTCCCCTGTCACTATCATCCTGATTTGCAGTGAGCAACAAGGTTATTCACATGCTCAGATTACACACATGCTTCGATGCTCTGCTGGATCAAGGCCTAATTGACACCCTAATTGACAGGCTCAGTTGAGAGACTGAAGACTAAATTGGGCTTGGAAGCTGAAATGTGATGTATGTTTTTACCCTCAGAGGTGGTTTGTCCAGGCTGTGTTTGAGATGTGTTACCAAATAATGTGTTCCACCTTCTGCTGTAGCTTTTGTTGCCTTTCTTTTGTTGCCAGATAGAGGACTTCAGCTGCTGGGTAGAAAACCCAAATAAATATGTTAGACCGAACTAAATGACATGTTGGATGCTAAATTTAAAAAAAACACGATTTTTTCTTTGGAATTTCTGAAACAAGTTTGTTAAAATAAATACTAACAGCCGTTAATTTAAAACCAGATGATTAAATTAGTGTAACTAATTGTTAGATATTTGCTTCATATATGATCAAAGGTAGAATCACAACAAAATTACAGAAGTAATTAGGGTGATTATTAAAGTCTTTACTTAATTCAAACCTCAGAGAATATTACATATTCATTCAAGTGATCCATATATCCTATTAAAAACATAGCATTTTCTCAAAGCTTTCATTTACAGGTATGTTTTTGGTAGTGTGATTTTTTATGGTGTCATGTCATCTTGCTCTTCTACTTTGACAGTGTTTGTTATTCACAATGATGACAATCAAAGGGGAAATGTTACTGGTAATCTCTGTGTGCACTTCTAACCCCCAAATATTTGTAACAGTCATTTTCCTAAAGTGTTAGAGATTTGAAGATGGGGCATGAACTTGCCTTGATCTCTCTGTAGAAAGTGCTGTTTACATTAAGATAACCAAAGCTAAGCATACTTATATACTCTACAGGAAATGCAGTGAGACATTATTTATAGAGTAATTGAAAGATTGAGACAGTGCTCGTACCCTTTTACTGACAAGGAAGGAAGAAAAGCCTAGCTCTGTTTCATACTTCTTTTTAAGATTACTCTTTATAAAATGCAAAGAAAATCTACAAAAGAAATGTTTGTGAGCTTTAGTGCGGAGAGGTTCTCAAAGGCTGTAAACTGAAAGATGAATTTGTATCAGAGAATTCTGAGGGGAAAAAAACAACAAAACAGTTTCACGGACCCAGTTCTTACATGTTACTAATCACGCAGGACACAGAGTGGCAGGATGTTTTCCAGTATTTGTTGCTAGCACATTACACACATCATCTTTACAGAGCAGTTGGACTGGTATGGTCTTCTCATGGGTGGATTTAATACTTGGATTTCAATCCAGATTCTTGTCTTGGTAAAGCCAGGTGTTTCTCTTGAATTCCTAAAATGCAAAATTGTGTTGTTCAGACAGAAAATAGTGTTGCTTAATTAGCAAGTACCATTTTTCCTTCTTGTATTTTGATACTACTAGCGCACTCAAAGAATATGCGCCGTATGTGTATTTGACAGAAACACTAATGGTACGAAAATTCTCTCAGCCAGATCGTGTACCACTCTAATGATAAATTAATGGAATACTGTTGGTGCCATTGTTTAAATAGATGCATTCCACCACTAGAATTAAAAATAGCAATTATAAAAATGTTTATTCTCTTTTTTATTACTGCAGAACTGCACTAGTGATGGTAGTAATACCTAATTCACTTAACTTGCACAATGGTAGATGCATAATGCCTTAGTATGGATCCAGCTGTTATGGTCTGATGATGGCCTGCCTTTCTAAGTTATGAAATATTGGTGCACTATGGAGCTGGACAAACAACTGACTAGAGAGGAAAAATGTTGATACAATCATAAAAAAATTAATGAACATGGGTTATAAGTGATAGCATCACAATGGGAATAATTGCAGCTCTGCATTTTAAAGTCACATCTGCATATATGTTGAAGTTAACGTTTTACCCCTTTGGACATGATTTCTTTTCTCCCACAAAATGTTATAGCCTTTCTTATTTGTGACAATTTAAGTGTGCATTGATAAAGGAGAAATAATGCAGGCTCATTGCTGAACCACTGGGAATATTGAGATAATGTAGGTATCTGCTAGAAGACACAAAACAAAGGGTTACTCTACTAAAACCTTTTGGCCAAATATCCGCACAAGCGCTGTGCTCATGTGTTAGAACTTACCATTTTGTTGTTTGTCCACAATTCCAGAAACTAATTAGAGAAAAGCTAAACCATTTTTTTTGTCCCTCCTCCAGATGAGTTTGATAAACCTTGATCTCTCTGTAGTACTCTTCCATACTTCTAGCAATGTCCTAGGACAGCCAGGTAGGAGTAGCTTTGCTAATGCTGATAGAAATTTTCCATCTAGACCTTGTTTCTCCCACCCTCCCTTCCAAAAATGGTGCACCTTTTCCACATTTGAAATTACCAGTGGTGTTATGAAGATGTGCAGTGAAAAGTTGCAATGCAACAGAATTTAATCCCCTCCTCACCATCTTGCAATACAGTCAGGATCTCAATCAGCTTTAGGGTGTGCATTTCCTAACCTGGTTGTGCATTGCTTTACAAATTCATGTGAAACAGATTTCAGAAGGCCTCATATCTTATAAGATAGACTTGGTCTTCTCTTCTATCATGTCCTGGTGCTGAATTGATATCTTATGTCACAAAGGTCTTACAGAGTTACCAGATTCATTTCTAAGGGTAAAGGACTTATTTGGTCAGATGCATAATATAAAATGCCTTTGCCTTCAGGCATTTTTGACATGCGTGTACTTTGAAATAGGCAAAGAAAATGTGAAAACTTACATTAAAAATGACAAAATTCTGTGCAATTACTGTTAAGCCTTACTTGCCTTTGGTTTCTATTATGTCTATTTGTTTCTATTATGCACTCAAATAACACAACAACTTCTTTTTGGTTATTTTTCCTTTCAGGATCCTTTTATAATTATTAGCTTCTCTGCAGTGTTGTTTTTTTTTTGAAATGGACTGTGCCATTAATATTCCTACAAACCTTCTGCAGATGAAAGCTTAGTGTATTTGAGTCCCTACTGGTAGACTTTTTTCTTGCCCAATGCAGCAGCATCAACCTGAAAATCTAGGTTGATGGAGGTCATCTGTTACGTTATATGCATTTTCTCTACTCCTTCTCTCCACTTCAGTATTTAAATATATTCATTTCTTTCATGTTGTCTGCCACAATTTTTTATACTTGCAGAATATTATGAGGGCTGACAATGAACATTTCTCTTCCCCACTGCTTTCTTGTGTGCTATATGGAAAACAAACAGGAGGGTTAAGACTGTATTTCTCACTTCCAGTAACTGAGTCCTGGATTCTTTTGCTGACACTGAATATAAAAGGGTATATGGTGATTTTATTTCTGAGCACAGAGCTGCAGTAACTACATCTTGATTAAGAAATGCCACTAAAAGCCAGAAGACTTAGATTTTATTCCAGTCGTTGATTTTTATTTTCCCCTTAACCTGGACAGGAGTTCTGAAATATGACTGCTGGTTTATTTAGAAATTTTACCAACACTTGAATGGGTCTTCTGGGATGGATGTCCTGTTGAGTTGTGTTGCAAAGCTATCTGAATAAAGCTGCTCCTTATGTTAGCCAGTGTTCATAAACCAATTCCCCAAACAAAATATACTGTATTAAATATGGGTTTGCTGGTATAACAAACAAAATCCTATTCCAGAGCAAAATTTAATGTCTGCTATTTATTCTACAATGTCTGGTAGCATCCATCTTCTGGGTAGTCTCTGTCCAATGACCCAATGCAAGTACATGGGGACCTGTGAGTTTCACTTTGGAAAATGTCAAATGTCTACCACTAAAATACTATTCTTTCATCAGCCTGTTCTGAGATTAAATTAATTGTTTTTAACATTCTAAAACGCGCAAGTTTTTAGGAGTCTCTGTATTAGTATTGGTCAAAATTTCCCCAAATTTGCAATTTTCAAAAGTTTGCAATTAAAATCCTATTTTTATTACAAATCTTCTAAAATTTGCAATGATAAATACAATGATTTTATCACACTTCTGATTGGAGAATTTTCATAATGAAAAAATGGGACACACTGCCATTTTTCAAAAAGACAAGGTAATAGAAAATTTTCTGTGGCATATTTTTAACATAGTTTAATAATTGCTGTTTCAGGTACCTCATGTTAAATAATATTGTGCTCAGTTTTTTAAATGAAACAGAATTGATGAAAATCAGATTCCAGATAAAGTGTTGGAAGCTACAGGAAGTCAAATGTTGAGTATAGTGATCAATATGATAGATACAGATGTAGGTACATAGGGCACTATAGAGGGAACAGATAGAGTAAACAGATACAGTAAAAAGAATGGGACAGATACAGTAAAATTGTAGAGTTTAGTTGGACTAAAATCACTGAGAAGAAGAAAATTACACAGGGAAAGCAAAAAGGGACAAAAAGGATGTTCTGGAAAATGGTTGGGCAATGCGAAATGGTATGATTGGGAGCTGATGGGATAGAAAAAGGATAAAGATCAGAAAACACTATGCCTTGTGCAAGAGGAAAGAAACATAAATTTGAATTTCATAGGTTGATTTTCAACCATGTTGCATTCTATTGTATCACTGTAACTCAATCATCTTCATGTAAGTCAGCAACATCAGGAAACTTAATAACTGGAATATCAGCTGCTTGTCTAGGGAGGAAAGGTGTTGGACTAGGCATTCCCTGGGGTCTTTGACAAATCAAAAGACGTTGGAGTGAGTCCAGGGGGCCATGAAGAAAATTAGAGGGATGGAGCAACTCTCCTAGAGGAAAGGCTGAGTAAATTAGGATTGTTCAGCCTGGAAAAGAGAAGGCTTTGGGGTGACCTAATTGCAGTCTTCCAGTATCTGAAGATGGCCTACAATAAAGATGAAGAGGGACTTTTTAGAGTGCATGTAGTAACAGGGCAAAGGGGAATGAAGTAAAAGTGAAAGAGAGTAGACTTAGATTAGATATTAGGAAATAATTCCTTACTGTGAGGGTGGTGAGTCGCTGGTGCAGGTTGCCCCGAGAAGCTGTAGATGCTCCATCCCTGGAAGTGTTCAAGGCTGGATGGAGCACTGAGGAGCCTGAAATATATCCCTGTCCATGGCAGGGTTGTTGGAACTGGATCTTTAAGGCTCCTTCCAACCCAAAACTATTTTATGATTCTACAATATGTACCTATAAGGAACTAAAATACAGTTCTCACTGTCATTTACTTCAGTAGCTATCCTTGGTCATTGTGAAGAGGAAACCCCAAAAGTCTGAGGAGTTCTTCTGTGACTTCCTATTGAGGCCAAACCTGAATCCTGCTAAGAGGAAGGTAGAACAAGGAAAGGCCGTTAAATCTTACAATGAATTGAGCCATATCTTTATTATCAGATTCTGAAGTGTTCTCAAGTTCTTGGATTTCATCTTCATGCTGGCTGTGTCTAGACCCTATCCAGGAGGAAAGCCAGGCATGCACCAAACTTAGCCTTTACATCTCTGCATCAAGATGTCCATTCATGTGTAGAAGACCATAGTCTTTTCTAATTGTGATTCCAGGGTTTATGTCAATAGGTCTGTCAAATTCAGACTTTAGCAAAGAAAAAGTCAGATCCCTGCAACCTTATGAGTTGCTTGGATTTGTTTTTTTCTGGCAGGAATCCTAAGTATTAGTGATCTCTAAGAGTTGTCTCTTAGGACATTCTGCTGGTTTCACTGCCATCAGACAATAAATTTAGCTTACTTACATGTGTCTAAATTTCAGCTAGTAATGTAGTAGCAAGAGTTTATGCTCTTTCACACATTAATATGTGTGTTAATATGGACAGTTAAAATGGAGAAGGTCCTGATTTAATTAATTTGACTATCTTGTGACAAAAATTATAGTATGACACCTGTTTTTCCCTACTTTTCGAATTATTTATTTGTAAGAAAGAACACAGCAGGGTCTAGTGGTAACCAAATGTAGCCTGAACATTTTTTAAGTATCAGTGGGATTGGGGTACTGTGACCTTCTGAATGACGCTAACCACAAAACCTCTCTGGCAATTGCTGGT
>VWYI01004230.1:0-13585 GCA_013399455.1 Anthoscopus minutus | reverse complement strand
CTAAGATCATCTTTGTTTTTAATTTAAATTAATAGAACCAAAAGCTTCACATATTTTTGTTGGAGATACTTTCCATGAAAAAAGTCTGAGGTTTTATATACTTAAAGCATTTTAAGGAAACACTTATGAATGATACTTGTAATTTCAGGAAAAGAGCTTTGAAGAGTGCTTTTCAGAGAAATTCGTATGGAGGATTCAAATGTTGAGGATTCGTATGGAGGATTCAAAAAAACCCAGAAGCTTTTGATACTGTCCTTAAAATGCAATGTTATTTGCTTGCAGAAGATGGCTTGCTCCTTATGCAGGAATTGTTGTTATCACATTTTACCTAAGACTTCATGCAAGGAATCTCATCTCAGCAAGTCTGTCTGAACTGGTGGACTGTGTTGGTCAGACTTCAGGTTCATTTTGGTGTTTTTGGTTTTGTTTTGTTTTGTTGTTTTGTTTGTTTGTTTGTTTGTTGTTTGTTTTTCTTTTTGTTTGTTTCTTTGTTTTCCACACAGTAATTCAGAGAAAAATGATAATCCTGGAGTAATCATGCACAATTCGTCAAGAGAAGTAGTTTTGTTTTTCTGTCATCTGAGCTCTGCCTAGCTAGCTCAGGATTTGTGTAGACCGTCACCCAGCCCCAATTCTGTGCCTTTTTTTGCTGATTGGCACTGTTGGAAACAGCAGCTGTTTATGTGGCATTTTTTTTCTCTGTTGCCCAAGGTTTCTGTCAAGATACCCAAAAAGAAATATCCATTGGATGCTTTTCTACTTTTGCAGAATTCACTAGAAGCTGAACTAGGATTTTCTGTTTTCTCATCTTTCTTCTGCATTTTGAATGCAACAGACCACATGCACATGGAAATAGTTACTTTGAATGCAAGTAGCACTTGCAGTATAAGTGGCTGGGTTTTTGAAAAACAGAAAAATAGGTCTCCATTAGGGAAAAAAAACCCAACAAACTAAGAGCTCCAGCAATTATTTTAAATTACATTAAAAGCTGTAGGTCAAAATCAATGTAAAGATTCTTTTTTAAGTATTGGAACTTTGGTAGCATAAATGCTCATTATAAGCTAATCATATTCATCACTAGTGTAAAGACTGTATAATATTTTCAATTTAAGACAAATTAGGGAAGAAGCTGCTTCTATTTTTGCAGAAGATATGCTTTACCGAGATACCAACAATCTAAATTTCAATGAAAAATTAGTTCTAAATGCAAGGAAAATAATTTTCTCCTTTCAGTGAGCTAGATTTCCCAGAAAAAAATTCCAATATTTTTTAATGTATGAACAGCAACATTTCTCATGAAATATAATCTTTTATGGCTTTTTTTACAAGGTTTATAGTCATGAAAGATATTATTAGAAAACAAGAGATAAAAACTCTTTGAAATTCATCTGATAATTCTAGATGCACATATGATTACAATTTTCCACATAATTTTCAGAATTTATGGGAATCTGAGTCTGTCAAAGAGAATTATACTCATTCTACGTATATAGGCAAAGTGCAAATTGATTATTTTAGCTAATCTGCACCTACTTTATGGATTTCTACCAGAAGGGGGTGCTTTGAGCAAACTGGTGCTCGAGAGTCCTCGGGAGAAAACACTGAAGCCTTTTATCACACCATGGTTCTTAATATTCAACGTACTCTTTCAAATATTTTAAATAAATCTGTATACATATCAGCCTATTTTCAGTTATCAAAGTCTCCGTGGTCTTTGAGCGTGAGCATTAAATAAAAAAAATGAATTTTGGAACTAGCTAAGCTTTCAAAAGAAGTACTCATGTTGGATGAATAAAGTATCATGGAAAGATTTACCTATTTCCGTTGTATCCAGTGAGACCAGTAGCTGAGAATTTCTTACAAGGAGTTCTGCATAAATTCCCCCTGCATCTTTTTTTTTTTGTCTTTAAATTATTTTTTTGTTAGTGAAGTAGTTTGTGTTTGTAGGGGTTTACTTTGGGATGGAACACAATGCCATTGCACAATGGCCAATTTTAGTATTGCAATCATTTGTTTGATTTAACAGAGAGAAAAAAAAACCAAACAACAACAAAAAGGGCAGTGTGTTCAATGCAACAAAAATAGCCATTAAGCACAAGTTACCTCTGAACCACCTCTGCATTTGTTTGTGTCAGTGCTGAATATTAAGCAGTAGATGTGGAAGAACTGTCAAAGATTCATTTCTGAATTTTGAATCATAAGAAGTATATTGCCACAGAAGATATAAGATATAAAAATGATCAGTCAGTCATGCTGCATGATAAGAATATTTTGAACTCTGCCCAGGAAAGTCAAACATGAGCATCGGTATAATGGAAATAATTTAGATGTGATTGGGTTGCTCTTTATAATGTATTCTACTATAAATATGTATTTTTATGTTCTAAATGAAATATAATCCCTTTTCCAGTGTCCTTTTAGATCAGTTTTTTTTATAGTGAGGTTTTAAATATGATGAACTGCAGCTGAAGCATATTTGAAAAATGATAATAAGTAATGTTTATTTTCAAACTATAATTACAGTTTGTGTAAAGTTAATGTTAGGTTTTCTACAGGACACATACATCTCCACAAAGTCATATAGACACAAAATGAATAATTAACAGCATGGATAAAATCACTCTTATCACAAATAGGCTAAAATAAGAATAAATGCTCCAATCAAGATGTATATGAATATTTTTTTTTACACTTAGAAATGTAAATTGGAGTTGCAAGTATTTTCGGGCAGTAGTAGAACCAAACGCTGTGTGTCTCTTTAGAAGCCTATATGGAAACAATCTTAGTCCAATTGTCAATATCTATGCTGTTTTCCTCAAGGTAATTGGTGTAGCTGAGCCTTCGTTAGAGGGAGATTTGTTTGGGATTTGGTTTTATATTTTGGAGAAAATGCCAAAAGTGGCTGAGTTGGAAGTGTCCTGCTCATGTAAGAAGCAGATAAGATTTCAGAATAGACAAAATAAACTGTCTAAGCTGTGTAAGAATGTGGATGGATTTTGCTGCTCACACAGTTGGTAAGTCAACTCAAATCAAGCCTGAAAGCAGGGATGTATCTGAGAGCACCCTGCGGACAGGAAAGCAATTGTTGATAAATGCCCCTACTTTGGTGTGGTTTCACGTAGTCACTTCAAGTTAGGACTTAAAGAATGAGGTACCCTGATTTTAATTTCAAGAAAACCAGGCTGTATCTGATTGTAAATGCCTTTTGGTATGCTTTGCAGCTTCCTTTGTAAGTAAAAGATCTAACAAAGCTGAATCAAGGGTTTTCCTGACTAAGAATCCTACTAAGTATTCTTTATCATGGCACAGTAGATCAAAAAATAATTAGATATCTACTCATTTACATAAGTGCTATCAGGAGATCTAAATTAAGAGGTTTTTTTAACTTACTAAATGCAATTTCTGGACTTTTTTAATCTTTGTGAGAATTGAGGAAGGTGTATATCTGACCCCTGGAAGGTCAGAGTATTCCTAATCCCACCCCTTCCCACCCATCGCAGAGAATGATGGACTAAGAGTCCAGAAGTAGGGATGATCTCAATTTTCAGCAACCATTTTGATTTTCACTTGTTCTTAAGGTGCAGCTCAGCATAATGTCAAGGATGCAAAATAGTACTCTGCTGAGGTTTTACATAATAAAGGAGTATGTGCTACTCAG
The DNA here is from genome assembly GCA_013399455.1 of Anthoscopus minutus. Lineage (NCBI taxonomy): Eukaryota > Metazoa > Chordata > Aves > Passeriformes > Paridae > Anthoscopus > Anthoscopus minutus. The sequence goes on along the minus strand of VWYI01004230.1, from coordinate 9,927 downwards.
AAAAGTGCTTTGGAAGAGGTGAGGGTTAATGTCACACATAGCCAGGGAGGTTTGGTCTCATATTCTCAAAGCTGCTTTACAGGCTGCTCTTGGTCAAATAATCTCCTCATTCCTCTATCAAAACTAACTGGCAAAAGTGATTAAAATATAGAATCCTAATGAAAACCAGACTTTGTTGGGAAGAGTCCCTCTGAGCAGGTGCTTTACCAAAATAAGCTAAAATTAGCAACCCACCATTTAGGGTAAGGAGGAGGTGATGAATGGTGCAAAGATGATAGAAGATTACTTATTCCCATTCTAAATTCTATTCTCTTAGTAAATCACTAATGTCATCTGTACAAGCAAGGCCACCTTTTTGCAGTTGCTTTGCTTTATCAGTTTCCCTTGTTGCTTACCTCTGTCTCTTCAAACTTTTCATTACCAGACCTGTAGTGGTGGCATTAAGAAATTAAGGAAAAAATGGAAATCAGTAATGGTAGAATGAATTCCTGGTGTATAACTTACTAGTATTTCTATGGCGTGGAAATAGAACCTCATCTTTTCAGTAAAATAAATAAATTTTTTAAAAGGCTGGGCAATAGTGTTATTTCTGTTTTATTATAAAGTGATTTGCTATAAGGTGTCTAGAAAATCCTTGACAGATGATGGAAAAAGTGTTTTGAATTTTTGTCTTGTACTTAAAATATGATCTCATCTTTCCTGTGCATCATCTGAATCCCAGACTGGGAAAGGTAGAAAGGGAAAAATGACTCGCTCATATCCACCTTATTTTTGTGGGTTCACTGGAATTGTCTAATATTTCTGTGGAGAGTTCTGCTCTTTCTATTTAACTACAGTCTTTGGAGTGGTCACACAGCTTCACAATCTATAAATGGGGAATTAACTGTCAAGAACTGTAAATATTTTTCTAAGAGAGAAAAATAAATATGGGCTTAGGTGACAGATTTTAATAAGGACATGTTTTTGATTGTGAATAGCTCATTATAATTACATATATTCAGTGATATTTTTTTAAGTTCTCTTTCTTGTTCATCCTGACTAAATGTGTTGGCATAAATATGTGCAGTTAGTGTTCTGTGTCATCATTTATCATTTGTATATCACTGTAACTGTTAATGTCCTTTATAATGTACAGAAATATACCAAACAAGGGCCATAACTCTGCTGTCAGGAGCTTTATGAACTCAGAACCAAATATTTAGACTGCCTGATGTTATGTTTAGATAAGTTCTCTTTTATGTCACTTGTGTATTGCATTATCTCATAAAATGCTCAGTAATCTAACCTTGCTATAGCAGAGCATTTAAACTCTAGTTCTGAGCAGGTGAGTATCCCTAATGACATGCACGGAGCTAAATGTTCCATGTCTGTGCATGCACATGTACGTGTGTGATTTGTACCTGGTTTAGGGAAGAACCATTCAGAACTGTCCCACAATGAGATTTGGATCTCCAGTCCCAGAGATGATTTGATTTTGTTATTGAATAGAGTTGGGGCAGTGCAAAGAATTCTTGTGAGTGAGGGACAAATTTCATGTTATAAGAATATTAGTCTTGTCAAGAGTCTTTGTGTTCTGGCTCTTCTTTTCTCATGATAAACTTCAGAGACAATGAACCTTTAAATCTACCTCCCCCCAGCAGTTTCAGTGACTTTGTACAAGAGGGTGAGATCCCTTGCTTCTGTACAGATGACAATTGGTTATTTTATTTGGAGGTAGGTATTCCTGAACCTGGGAGTGTATGGGAGCTCCTTCTTTTTCCTTCCCTTCCCACTATTGTTTTGGGGTTTTTTTAAGCTTTTCCTACAAAAATGCCATATGCTTTCATTTTATGGGCTGTTTAGGAATGCTTTTAGTGCAGGTAGCACAGTGGGCCAACTGCAGATTGATCTCTGGGTGGTGGAAGCCCCAGGCAAGGGTCTAGTGCAGACTCTTTATATAACAAGGAGCCTGGGGACCTGTGGAACAGGCAGATGATCAGACACTCAGAGACATAGCAGGAGCTGAGGACCCTGGATTTCCCTGTGTTTGGACTATGAGGGTATAAAAGCCCAGGGTTTCCTTTGTTTCAGAGTCCCTCCTCAGAGGCACCCAGGTCAAGTTGTTATTTTGTTATTGTACCATAATTAAATTATCTGAAGGATCCAAACATCTGGGACTCTGCTCTGGGAAAAGTGGGGTCAAGTCATTAAGGAAGCCTTGTCTGACGTTTGGGAGTGGCGTGTGTGGGGAGTCAAGCAGGGCACCCATCAGCTCAATGCGGTCACCCGCTGTGAAGGCACTTTTGTCTCAGCATAGGCAGGGTGAGTGTGACTGACAGGGTGGCATGGTCCCACAGGAAAGTTTCCTTAACAAGACTGTAGCCCTACTTTGCTGTTGTGGCAATATGCGAGAAGAAGGAAAGAAAAATGTTAAAGAAAAAAAGGAAAAAGGCAACCTACAAAACTTGGCGAGCTGATGCTTGGTCAAGCAGTCCAAAAATCTTTGTTCTCCCTCCTAGCAGAAACTAGTCTGCTGTTCTAGAAATCATATGAATTATTAGTATTTCAATCTTTTTATCTTTGTGGTGTTGTTATGTCCTGGAAACGTAATTTCTTCTAGGGATGTTGTGGTTGTGTGAGGCTGAATTGGAGGATTTCAGTGTTCCTTTTAATTGACATATTTCTGGGACTGAGCACCTACATTCTAAGTGCATTGAGGACAGCAGAAATTTTAAGTATAGTAAAAGACTGCAGTTTTTTATAGGCTTCTTTAGACCTGGCTAACCTAAATTAATTCTGTACCATTCGCAAAGTTTGCTATATTGAATGTGCTGAACAGATCCATTAAGAAAGCACCATTTAGTAACATCCTCCTATCTAAAGCAATTCCTCTTGCATTTCCCTTCTTATGACTTCTTATTTTGTTGTGAAATTAATACTCCTTAATACATTTCTTCAAGCTTTTTATCTACAGTACAGGAAAAGGGCCATGAGGATGGGGAAGGGTCTGGAAGGGAAGGCTTATGAGGAGCAGCTGAGGTAATTTGGTCTATTCATTCTTGTATTTATTCCTTCTATCCTTGAAAGAAGTCCTTTTAACATAAAGTAAGCATTGCTTATTTATTAGCTCAATTAAAAAAAATGAAGAATATTGCCAATAATAAATTTAATTACCAAGGTATAGGGCTTTAGTTGACAAGGTGATGCTAAGTCATAGGTTGGACTCGATGATTGAAAAGGTCTTTTCAAACCTAGTGGATTCTGTGATTTTGTGGCAGTCTGTGTTACTGGAAATTTCTCAAGTTATTTATATTGATATTAAATCATCAACTACAAGAGTTAATCTGACCCTCTTTTTCTGTGAATAATTTCTTTTAATGTAATTTATTACAGTATGGAAGTGCTCTTAAAAAAAAAAAAAAAGAACCATGACCCCAAAGGAATTATTCAATAAGGTGATACTGTAGTGAACACTATGACTCACCTGTGAGGCCAAAAGCCTGAGCTCAGATTCATTTTGTACTTGCTGAAGAAGATGTATTGCTGAAGAAATTCCAAATCTTAGGAACTGAGTAACACTTCCTGTTACTCTTGGAAATTTCTCCTAATTTAACCAACTCCAATGTCATCTGTTTTCATGCTGGTTTGAATGAAAACCATATAGTGTTTTCTCACCCAATCCAACTTCTCTACCCTGAATAGCCAAACTGCCAAAGATTTTTGCACCTTGAAATATAAAACAATACTTTGTCTTTTCTCTGAATTTGGAGCCATCTCATCCATGTACTTTCCATATGCCTGACAGGTAACTGGGTTTTTTTAAATCTCCTATTTGCTTTGTCCAGCATTTGTGAAGTGGAGGTCATAATGCTGTCTGTTCGCTTCATGTTGTCTTGTCAGCCCATTAACATTATCACTTCCATGTAGGAGCTGTCCTCCTTGAAGCCTTACCAAAGTGAGCTAGCTCCCACTTGTAGCTAGCTGGTGTAAACTGGGTCATGCAGGTGGTCACTGTGGCTTACAGTAGTCCATTTCAAATATTACTAAGGTTTTGTCCTAAATTTTCAACCTTGCCATTGCTGTGGCTATAATATATGCCAGGGATCAGTAAGAGTTGAGCTCACAGATTTAAAATGTGATTATTTTATTTCTGCCTAAGGCTGAAAGCATGTAGGGTCTTTCCTGCTTGTCCCTTTTTATTTCAATATTGGGATTTTAATGTTGTCCTTAATATGGGATATGGGAAACAGTGGGTATTTGACAGTGTGCAAAAAAATGTAAATATTTTACTTTACTTGCTTTATTTTGACAGTTTCTCAGTATCCTGCAAAATGTAAGTTAGTATCTTTTAGAGAAGCTGATTTGGACTCTCTCAAATCCAGATTCTGAACCATTTATTGACAGTAAATTGTACCTTACTCTGTTTGAAAAATGTGTATACTTGATTTAGGAATTATACATACAGAGAGATTGCCACTAGTAGCAGCTTCTGACTACTTATAGTTGATTTTAAAAAACTGGAATCACTGAATTCTGGCAAGGTGCACTTGGAATCACAAAATGGGGGTGGTTGGCAGTGTTTTAAGTAAAGTATTTTGTTTCTTAGGAGTAGAAGGTTGTGCAGAGGCATGTGGCCAGGCACTATGGCTTTACTGATAAGCAAAGAGTGCTGTTAACCTGATTACAGTGACTGTCTTTGTGTAGTAGGAAGTAGGGCATTACTCACATCCAGGGGGACTTAAGATTGAGTGTAGATTAGTCTTAAAAATGCAAGTTGCAAATGATAGCAAGAAAAACATCAAAACAATTAACAAGGTCTTAGTTCTTAGTTGAGATGAGCGAGGTGCATCAATAATGACAGCTGTCAGTGTGATTTATCTACAATGTGTGAACTACTGGGCAACTCTTAATGCTACACAACTGGAAGTAAGACCCCAGAGCAGCTTTTAGCATGAAACCTTAATTAATGTGATTTGAAAGATCTTATTTCCAAATGACATGGCAAAAATTATTCACAGCTTAGAACATTCTCTAATATTGTTGGATGTATACTATTGCTTGTTTAAGAGGGGATTGTTTGAGGTATTGTGTTAATACCTTTGAGTCTATATGTTGGCATGCTGAGCTTTAAATGAACAGGCAATAGAGGATACTTGCTTCAGGTTTTTTTTCTTTTGGTACCTCTCTGTTCTACAAAGTCATAAAACCTTAAAATAAGATATAGTTTAGAGTTGTCCAAAAGTGACAGTTAAACAGCTTCAGGAGGAGATAAAGCTATGGTAGCATTTAATCTTTCACCTTTTCCTTTCCCCTCCAGTGTAAAGGAGCTGTAAGAATCATCCTATCCTCTCCCCACCCCTGCCATGACCTCCCGCTTCAGCTCTTCAGCCTGTGAGCCACTGACTCAGTGTCATGCAACCAACAAGCCATTTGTATCACCTCGGATTTAAACTCCTTAGCTACCTTATTTTCATTGTTAAATTGTCTGAGGCATCTACATCTCAGATTAAGCTTCTCTTTTGGACAAGCCCTATGGAACTGGGCTAGGAAAGAAACAAAGTGCAAGGCAGCCAGCTGCCTCAGTGGTTAATGCAGGTCTGCAAATGTTCTTTTAGTTTTTCTGAGAAAGCTGCTGTGTGTTGACTGCCAAAGCAGATAAATTTGATCTTTTTTTTGTAGTTACAGGTTTCCAAGAAAAGCACAGTGCTTTACCAGGAGAAAGTGAATGGTGAAGTCTTAAAAAAAATTCTGGCTCTTTTCTTAAATCTCTGTAACACTTTGGGAATCAGGATTAGGTTGAACACTTGGATCATTTCAAATTTTGAAACTATTAAAATGAGTAACAGCTTTGAACACTGAGCTGTAGGAGGATGCTGTCAGCTAGACATTATTTGATTCAGGATGTGCCAGCTGTCCTATTAGGCTGCTTCCTCAGTTAGACTGAGATTGTCTGGGATACTGGTTTCCCTTTACACAGTGTAAAAGTCCATCTCTCTTGTTGGTATACAAATAATTGAATTGTAGAGGGGAAGATTGAGTGTTTAAATAGTTATATTTTTCTTAATACTAATCTACTTTATCTGAAACACTGAGGTAACTGCAAATATAATGTGAGCCAACCAAAAAAAAAATAGCAGACAATTTATAATAAATCACAAAGACCATGTCCACAAACTGGATCTAGAAGGAATTAATAACTGAACNGACCATGTCCACAAACTGGATCTAGAAGGAATTAATAACTGAACCAAAATAAGAATAACTACCTGAGTCTCTAATAACTACCTGAGGCTATTTAATTGGTTTAAAATGGTAAGATCTAATATTATCAGACTAAACATTTAAAACCTATTCAAAAAGTTGTTACCACCTTTCTTTTCCCCCAGAAGAGGAGGGAAATCCTCTTGGGAGGTGAGCTAAATGCAAAAAGGACAAGAAAGTTCAGAAATAGGAAAATAGTTGTTGAACAGCAGTCTCTACAAGTACTATTTAAGGGGAAGCAGATCCCAACAGCATCCTCCTCACAGGCAAAGGCAAACTGGTCCAGAGGAATTTGTGTCAGTGAGCAGATGAAAATTTTCCTGGATAGCTTCTGATGCTGAGGTTTGACCAGACCAATTTTTTGTACCCATATCTGGATATGTCTTATAGGAGGTCTTGAAGTGTGCACATTTAGCTTGCTGTAGCCCTTAGATAAAGCCATGGCTGGTCTCACAGTGAGAATAGCAAAGACAAGCTGATGATTGTAAACAATAAAAGGAACCCAAATAATAAAGAAAAGATAAAAAATTCAGGAGTCTTCTGCCTAGAACTAATGTAGATTTTTTTATATATTTTTAGTGTCATGCTAGAGTTGGCTTTTGGTGACAAAATTGTCCTAACATCATGTTCTACCAAACATAGTTGTGTTTATTCTGTGAAAGGCATCAGAAAGACTGTTTTCTTCCACCTGACAAGAACTTGCAGTGTCATTTCCCAAATGTATCTCTGCTCAGAAAAAGTAAACTGGAAGGATTGAATATTTTACAGAAGTACAAAATTCTGCTGAAATCTGTTGTTTCATTGCCTTCTAGAGAAAGATGGGTTTGGGCTTCTCTTGATAAAAAGCCCGTTATTAGTTATAAAACTCTTCAGATAAGATTGCATACATCATGATCACCCTTGGCTTAGCAGAAAGCATGATTTTCTTGATTGGTTCAGGAATCATAAATCTCATGAGTTTTATTCAGTTTTAATATAATGCTATGTCTTGATTTGACATGTGAGCTATAGAAGAGTTGGTCAAAATGGAAAGTAAGCCTCATATTGTTTCAATGAACTAATTCCTAGAGATCTGTGAGTATTTCACACAGTAACATTCAGCTTGCAGAGCAACTATTTTTTGCCTCCTGACGTAATGACACGTACACCTATTGTAGTTCTGCTGCAAGGCAGAAGGAGAAGGCTCTAAGAAAAAATAGTGATGGGCTTCCAAAACCTTTTTCTCTAAGAAAAGGTCTGCTCTGAAAGCTGAGGGTGTGGGATGAGATCATGAGACAGGCAGTTTATACCCAAGCTGAAAGATTGGTGTCAGATAGTGATTTCTAAACCATCTCCTTGCCTTTTTATCCTGTGATTCAGCTCACAAGTTGCTGCATGGGGGCACTGCAGTAGCTGGCTGGCAGAGAGTAATTTCAGCACTCTCTGCAACACCTTAAGCAGTCTTCGTTCACAGCTTGGTGTGGAGACTGTCAGTGAGAATTTTAATGGCTAGTTACTGAGCAGCAAGGTTTTCCTGTGTAAACCCCTAAGCAGATATGAAGCTTTTATTAAAAATGCTACAAGGTCCTTTCAAAATAAAGCCAAGAAAATTGCCAGTAAAACTGTTACCTGTGGATCTTTGAAGGAATTTTTTTGGTCCAGAGGTACTTTTATATTAATTTCCCTTATTTTTTAAAAGATACATTGAATGGTCAGATGCATTATGTAAATGAATAAATTATCCATCCTGTATGGCTATAAAACTATTGTAGTGGAGCCCTCAGAAAAACTGAAGCACATCAGTACTGCCTGTTTTAGGCCTCCTGTGTAGGAATAGCACATGATGGTTATGTATCAATGGCCCTCCAGTAGTAGTCACACAGCGATTTTCAGCAAGAGAGCTCTAACAGTTCAAAAGATGCAGTCATCTAAAAATAAATCAGCCTCTCCCAAAGTGCCCACAGTAGCACATCATAATCAAAGTTGATTGCATTTGCACCCTGCATCAAAATGGATGTATCAGAGTGCACCAAATCACAGACCTAATGGTTCACACCTGGCAGATAGCTATTTGACATTTCACACTATTAATGTAAGTGTTCCTGAGGCATGAGATTCATAATACCAGGCTCCATTGTAGTGTATTAAAGAGCTATCCCAGCTAAGGCACATCACCATGGCCATTGACTTCTTTTATTCCAACAGAATCTTCTGTCATACATCATAATAAAGACTTTGTCCTGTCTGTAGAATGTTTGCCTCCCTTTAAAAACAGCAATGTAACCTTTTATCTTTGCTCTTTCCTGTACCATACTGACCAGAATGACCTCCTTTCCAGCTGGCCCAAGTCTGTAGATTAAGTGACAGCTTAAAGACCATTCTTTCTGACTAGGTATATACAGACACCATGGTCAAAACTTTGCAATTGGGTTTTTCTCTCTTCCTCTTTTTAGAAAAAGTGTCCATGTGTGAATACGTATTACGTTTCCTGCATGCAAGTGGTGAGATCTGTTCTTTTAATTTTTGTCTGTACCTGCAATTCTGCCAATAGATCTGTTGTCTTCTATCACGTGTTTCCTACGCATGTTGCAAAAAACAGGCGATAAACTGGCTTAACCCACAGCCTCAGTCTTGTTTGAAATCAATTATTGTGGTCAATCCTTTTTTTCCATTATGCTTTTTTTTTCTCATAATACTTCATGTTCTTTATGATTTTAACCTTTCTACTGTTTTTTTAATGTTTAACCATCAATAATATGGCTATAGACAGGTGATTAGGAGAAATAAGAGGAATCTAATTATGTGGGATGCATGGCCATTATAGCTTTGAAAAAATGTTTGAAAGTTCTTAAAATTAAAAAATACCTAATTGAAACTCAATCAACACTTCTTCAGTAGCCTAAAATGGACTTATTTTTAATCTGAAGACATTTACAATTTAAGGGCTTTAGTGGTAGGGGTTGTCTCTACACTGCTGTCCCTCATGTACCCTAAAATCTGGTATCTTGAGATGTTTTGTAGGATGCTTTGGAAGGCCACCTCTTATATCTTTTCTACTCTTCTGGGGATTATGGCATAGTTTTTATGTATTATGAATATTCATAATATCTGTTTTAAATGTGTAGGACTAGTTTTCCATGACAGTATTATTCCAAGGCTTTTGTGCTGCTAATCTATGTTTATACTCATCAGGAACACAGTCCAAACAGGTGTAAAAATCTTTGTCACTTTTACTATTGGCTAGTAAATACTGCAACAAAAATCATAGATATGTTTAACTATTACCTGAAGATCTTGTCTTGATCATTCCAGAGATATTGCCATTGATGTAAAAGAGAATTTTTCACAAAAATGAGGATGAGTTTGTGCCTTAGAGTTATGTGTTCAATTGAGGAGCTCAAATTCAATTGACTTATAGGTAGTGGATAGGTAATTTGGGGATGGTGCACTCATTCCTTGCAAAGGATTAGTCTCTACATTAGAATTCAGCACAGTGATTTTCTTGCCCATATTTGATTGACAAAGAACATACAAAGACCTTCTGAAGCTTCTGTAGGAAATGAACAATGTCCTTAGGCCAAATTCCTTGTCAGTAGTCTTGAATTTTAGCAAGCAAGCAATTTATCATGTTCAGCCCACATGGGTGACAAATCAGTCTTGCATATTCTATTGTACAAAAGCATCAGGAATTTGTAACTGCAGGGTTTT
>VWYI01004226.1:0-20411 GCA_013399455.1 Anthoscopus minutus | reverse complement strand
CAGAAATTATTTTCCCAATTTTTGAGAATGATTCTTAAAAAAGTGGACCTCCTTGTAATCCTTAATAGTATGCATTTGATACTGAATCACTTTGAAAGTGAAATCCTAGCAGTTTGATTTTTGATGTAGAAAATTGCACTTGACTTGTAATTTGTCTTTTCTATTGCTTATAAGAAATTCTAATTTAAAATCCCTCAAACAAAAATTGACCTGTGGAGGAAAACCACTGGATAAAAATAGAATGTGCTTATTCTACAAAATCTGCTATTGTGCATAAAATATTTTAAAAATGAGAAAACCAGTTTTGGGGTTTCTGTCAACCAGAAAAATATTCTTTTAAGGACTTGACTGAAATATTTTGATGTGTGATGTTCCTTGAAGTATGTGAATCTAAAATTGTACTGAGATATAGATTATGAAACAGAAGCAAAGATATCTTCATTTCTGGAGTGTCTGCAATGTGTTTTCTCACTCTTGCTGGTTTCCAGCTGCCTACTTGCTGAGGTAGATACATACATATTCTGTCACCTGCTCCAGAGGTTTTTGACATGATGAGATGCTTAAAGAGAACAGGAACCTTCCCATATTGAGTAGCAGCCAGAATTGTGGTCTTAAATATAAAAATCTGGGCAAAAGCAATATATTTGGCTTTTCTAGAACACCAAATACAAATTTTAGCAAAAAAAAAAATTACAGGTACAGTAATTATCATTACCTGTAAAAAATTACAGGTAATGATAATTCATATAATTATTTTAGAATTCTTGAAACGCTAGAATTTTGTCTATAGCTTAATAAAAAGCTAAGTGATTTTCAAACAGCAAAATCCTTGGTCTCAGATATGTGAAAACTGTCTCTATCCAAGATAAATTCTTCAGGTTCTAGAAACCTAAATATTCTTCAAAGTGCTTTTCAAAAGTCATGAGGGATACAGATTCCCTCTTGATTTCTCCAGTGGATTTTTTAAAAATAAGCATGTTTTAAAAGTAAGTGTGTTTTAAGTATCAGTATAAAAAATCCCCAAAACACTAACAACACATACTCAGATTTCATAATGTCAAATTCTGTTGCCTAATTTTATGACTGTAATGTATACAGAACTGCATGAAGAATTCATAAATACCATCATAAGTAGGTGAAGCATGCAGTATTGAATCAGTTACCAGCCTAGACATCAAATCAATTATTTGTTATCCAAATCACACCATTTTCTTCTTCTTCTGTTTGTTTTTTTTCTCCTAAATGTAAAACACAAATGTTTGCTTTCTATACATTTTTCTTAAAAGAACGTCAAAATGTAGTTGTTTTACCAGGGACCACTACAGGTGGGAGTTTTTTATGTAATGATGCACTTAGTGCCATTGAAGTGCCAGAGAAATTGAAATACATGTGGAGCATTAGGACAGCAGCTGCATCTTGTAGCTGTGTTGTAATTCTGTCTGGTTTGATGTAGCCTGATAAAGAATAACAATGCAGTTTTCTAGCGCCATAATGTATCCTATGTTTGGAACCTTTACCGATCATAAACTCTATATATTTCAGCTGCTTATGGCCTTATTAGAATCCTACAATCACTGTAGCAGTGCTGACAACTCTCATTAGAGGAGGAAGAGAATATAGTTTAAAATAATTTTGTCATAATTGAGCCAAAAATGCATATTGAAAAGACTTCATACCAGCTACACTGTTTATTGCTTGACTTGTGAGATGGTGGCCATGTCGCCCTGAGAAATAGGGCATATTCAGTATCGGCGTACTTCATTCCTAGCACGGTGACTGCAGTGTGAGTTGAAGATTTAAACTATTGCCTTGTCAATTGATTTGATGGAATGACGTAAAAGCCCCTTTGTTACCATCTTGTGTATTTTGTCAGTGCCGCATCGTAGTGTTACAAGGGCCGTTGAGCAGTGATATCCTTTAAGAATTATTATTGATCATTAAGTGCTTTTGCTTTATTCTTCCATCTTAGGCAAGACCAATGGACTACCCAAAAGACTACCTTTCTCACCAGATTCCAGTATCATTTCACAAGCATTGGAATATTGATCCAGTGAAGGTGTATTTCACATGGCTGGCATCAAACACAGAAGAGTCACAAAACGGAAAAAAAGTTGTATTTAACAGAGAGGATTTATAAGCAGTAGAAGAATGTAAGTGCTAATTACTATTCTACAGCTGAGAGACAGTCACTATTGTGATTTTTGTTTTGTTTTCACATTGTTCATCTGTTCATGACATAAGAAGACAGTGTTTTGTTCCTGTTGGTTGCATCCCTTCAGAACAATGGAACAGGCACTTAAATGACTTTTGGATTCTTTTCCTCCACTCGGTTTCTTTTTAGAATGTTTTTGGGCTTTGTATACCAATGAACTTGATTCACATTCAAGAGTCTTGTACAACTTTACCTGTGTTCTGCTTTGGTCTTGGCTCGGACATCATCAGTTTACATTCCCTTCCTTTGCTCTCTCAAAAGCTGAATTTATGTATTTGGGAGCCTAATATTGAATAAGTGTTGAACATCTATTAAACATCATATCTCACTGACTTACAGAAAACAGTTCTCTAAAAGGTTCTGGAACAGTTTCTTGATAAATCATAGAGTACACCATGCCTTTTTTCTGTGGCCAGGAGCTAGATTGTGTGAAGGCTGTGCTCCTTTATGCTCATTTCAGGTAGAAATAGTGTAGTTTTCTGGAGTAGCTGAATCGGGCATTAAACCACTGTTGTACCTTGTAAGTTTATTGGCATTTGTGTGGAATGTCATGTACAAAATGGAAAAAAAGGTTAAGGACAGGGATTTCTTAGGTGGCCACAGGAGGTCACTGTAGCTTCTTTAGAAACCGAAGTCACCGTACATCAATCTGGCAAATATAAAAGTGACTCTTAAATATTTTTCCACAACATTTCAGGATTTCTGATGTGTGCATTCCAACAGCATATGAATGCCAGCTTTAAAAATGTTGTAGTATCCCTAATTTATATCATCGAGATAAGTGATTTTATGCATACAACATGTGAAGTGTAATTCATATTTAAAATGTTCTTGAAATTTTTTTAGCAATTCAGTTTTGTAAAAAATGTTTGTACAAAAATTGGGTTTAGTATGTTCTAAACTAATTTTTATATTGTAAAACTGCTTCTTTTAAAATGACGGTATATGGCACATGTATGCTGTTATTTAACTTGGCTTGCTATATAACCAGACACAGGGTCTTAAAGCCATACTGCTGAAGTAATTCATGTTTTGGTTTCCTTTAGTAAGTTAAAAATTGATTCCACTCCAGAGAAAAGCAATACTTGCTCTAGAGTCAAAGTCGAGGAGCCACCGATTCCTGTCTTGGTAGTTACTAAACTTGTCTAAGCATTTGTTTGTGAATGTTGCTTGTGGGTTTCTAAGCATTGAATAGCAAGCACATATTCATCATTGATTCAAATTCCAATTAAGAAAGGGTAATCCATGTTATGTCTTTTTTTCTTTCCACTACCAGTGCCTTAAGCAGTACACATTTTACTGATACCAGGACTATGTTCTCTGATACCATTGGTGAATTGTTAATTGTTTACTGATTAGAACTGTGAAAGCTGAAAACTGAATAAAAGCATTCTTTAACCTTTTGTGCCTTCTTCCTCGTTGCAAACCAAGAACAGGATTCTTTAAGCACCAGTGAAATAAGTTCATCACCTTAATTTTACTTACTCTCAATTTTATTAAAAGGCAGCTTAATCTTTGGGTTTTTTCAGTGTTCTGTCCTGACCTCCATATTAGGTCAGTTTTCAGCCTCTGGTTTTGTGCAAATGGAAGATGCTGTTTCAATGAACACTTCGTGATTGGGAGCCTTGATGCTATCACAAAACATATTTCACTATCAAATTCTCCAAAGTTTCTTGCAACACAGTCAGGTCCAGCTTCCAGCTGGTGATATTTAATCTCTCCTTGGGCACTGTGGAGGCAGACCACATCAACAAAAGATTATTAGATTTTAGTCCAGACTGTGCTGTACCTGTAGACTGCTTACTTAGACATGGGAAGTCATTGACTCATTGGTTGATTGCTTACTTGACTTTTATTTCTGGTCTGACAAATGTAGTAGTAGGTGTCCTGAAGTCCATCTTTTCGTTAGCTCTGGGTTTTACTGCATATTTGCTAATACTGGAGGTATTAGTAAGCATCAGACTTCTGATTTTAGTCTCCATAGTTGTGAAGGCAACAAAGCCATAATTTGCTCAAGTATTTTACCCTCAAAACTCTGGCTTTTGAGACACTGCGCAGCATGACACAAATGACCTTTTAGTCCACCACCTAAATAAGATTTCAAGCAAAGGATCACAAAGAGTTTCTATAAATAAGACGTGAAGCCTTCTATGTGGCTTCTTTAAGACTGAGGATGACTGTCACTGGCTGAAACAAAAGACAAAATTGTGTGTTAATGAGCCTGAACAGTACTAATGTTTTTAATGAAAATCAAGTGGGTTATAAATGGTAAATGTTAAAGCAAATCAATAGAAGAATAGAATCAACTCACTTGGTAACAGGCAGATTAAAATGGCTGCAAAGTTGATGATTGCTTGGAGTTTACTTTTCTGGAACATTGCAGGGTTGTGGCATGAAAAAGAAAATTGGGAATCATTACTGACTATTTGTCTTTAATGTTTATAGCCTAAAAAAGTCCATGTTTTAAGATCTTTCTTTCACAAAAGTTATTTTGATAATTTGGTTGGTTGGTTCATCTGCCAGGAGCCGGAAAACCCCTTGTGCCTTCAATAGAGCAGATATGTAAATGAAGAGTGATGAAGTATTTGAGGCCCACATTTGATCATGAGAGAGAATGAGGACTGTGAATCTATTTTTGTTTCCCTACATCTGCAGATGGCCCAGGCATGGAGAGACCCAAAAGGATCTGACCTTTGTCTCTTCCTCTGTGATTAAGGAAATGGGCAAGAGTCTTGATGCAGCTTGCAAGCTGGGTAACTTTCTTTTTGTGCAGGAACACTTTGCTCTGACACCAGCTCTGATGGCTGCTGACTGGAGGGAGTCCAAATTCCCTTATTTTCATGTCTTTAATTTCTCATGGATTTTATTATCATACCAGGACCTAGAATGTCTTGGCCAGAGGCCTGAGACACCATTCAATGTGATTCCTGGAAGGTGAGATCAACACTATGTAATAATTGTTGTGAGCACCTCCAAAGCCAACAATGCCAACGCATTACCAAGAAACTTTGCTTTTTGCAACACTGTAAAACTCTGAATGCTTTTGTGTCTTGGACACCGTGATAATAAATATATTTGAGTTTGCTTCAATGCAATTGCATCTTGTTGATATGAAACTAAAGGAGGAATTTAGAATTCTGAGCAAAATGCCCCCTGAGGGTGTCAACTCATCCATACATTGAGTGGGGAATCTAAGAGCACTTGACTGTGCTCCATTTATGCTGCCTGGTGTAGCTCAGGCTCTGAGGTCCCAGCTCATATCAACTTTGTGCCTTCACCCTCTGTACTACCCCCGTACACACATCTATTGTGTCAGCCATAGAACAAATTCCCCTCCCCAGTCACACTGAAGGTTTTAAGTAATTGTTTCATTCAGCAAGGAAATAAATTGAATATTGATTTGTAGGTAACTATTTATCGGTTTCAGTTTGTGATGCACAATGTGCATGTATAAAAAATGGCTTTTTTAATACAGTCTCATAGAAGTAGCCATTGTGTAACTACTTCATTTAAGTTCTGTCCTGAGAAGAAAAGTGCTCATACTTTTAAGATCTCAGCCTGTGGTTTACAGGAAGAGACCTGTGGGCCTAGAGGAAGCAGAGAGAGGTGAACAATCTGTTTATATACACCTGCTTTTAAGACTTTCTTTGACTTGTTTATTTGTGCTTTTGTCAGCCAGAAAGCAGAAGCATCTCCACTGAAATCAGTTAATGAGATTCCTTCTGCTAGGATCTGCATTTGCATGGCAAGAATGAAGCAGCTTTGGTGGAGTGTTTGTGCACTGGTTAGTTCTGAATACAAGGGGAAAAGACACAGTAGAAATAATTTATTTAAAGATGAAAAAGTAAGTAGGCATTATGCAAATGTATACAGAGGTCTAAAGGACTCTGTCAATGAAAGGAAGAACTGGTTTGGAAAACAGGTATGGAGAGGGGTGATAGGAAATTACATCAATGGTGTTTAATAAAACATTCTTTATAGAAAATCTATTGGCATGCTTCTTTTATAAGCCAAAAAAAACCAATGCTAAGCTATTCCTGTGAGAAACAAAATTTTAAAGCAATGCTTTTTTAAGTATGAAGGCTTAAGAGCCTGACTGTTATATAGAACAACTCCAAAGAACTTGAAAGCACTAGGCTGTAAATATTTTACAGATTCAACTTACAAAAAAAAAATAGTGTTATAGCAGATTGTTAATTAATAAGAAGCCAATAAAGAAGATTATAATAATAAGCCAATAAAGAAGATTATCTGCTGGGAATATTATTGTGCATCATCAACTGATTTATGCCCACTTCTCATTTATGTGCTTCTAGCTGGGACATTCTCCAGAGGAAGGCCTAATCAGACAGTTTATAATGTACCCCATCAAGGTCCTCATAGCAGGAGCTCACGTGTTGCCCTAGTTCTACAGGCACTGCACCCCATCTTCGCAGGGGTTCTGTGTGACATTGTCTGGTACCTGCTCCCCAAAAGCCTGGGAGAATGGCAAGGAATACAGCACATACTCCTCAGGAAGGAGGGAAACTAACACCTGTGACCTCACCTGTCTTAAGGAGAGCTCTCACTGGTCCTCATTCAAAGTAGCCGTTCCCTGGCTAGCAAGGCAGCAGAAATGATGCGGGGTGTAACCTCAGTAAACACAAACGTGAAGTGACAGCCTGGAGCAGGTCAAGCTCAGCTGTAGCTCCACAGGCATTGTAGCCCTAAGGACAGTCAGTCACAGGTGCTGATGGGTGATGTTGGGTAATTCGCCTTTTCTTCCAGAGACTTCTTAAGACTTCTTGTGTTGCTAAGATTCTGTTTGCAGGGTCCTTGAGGGAGCCCTCTAAACAGAGCAGAGTGGGAGCTGTGCTCCAGGTCCAGTGCTTTGATTCAGCCTATGCTGTGGTCCCATGGTCTCTGCCCAGTCATGAAGTTCTGCTGAATATTTCTGTCTATCTGTTTTCCTGACAAACCAAGTTACTAACTGGTTGTTTCTCTTTTTGTTGCTGTTTCTTCAGGCTAGGATTTTCCAGTTGATGGATTATGTTAACTAAAACATCTGATCCTGCAAATGCAAATGCAATTGAAATGACTTTACACTTAATAAACAGTGAAATACATCTTTAACAAAATAAAAGTGGATAATCATACTGTAGTTACCAGGTAATTATATTCTTGTGAGAAACTCTGTCAAGTGCAGTTTGAATATCTGAAAAAGATACTGTTTTGTTTCATAAGAGCTGGCTTATCTCTACCATGGCTTGTTCAGTTAAGTGATATGGTTAACCTATAAACAATCTTTGCTTTAGAAGCTCATAATTCTCTTGCCACCAGTGTCCAAACCCTGCTCTTCGGGGACTTGGTGCTTGAAAGCTGAAGCTCCAAGCAAGGAAGTTTCTTTCTTGTCTACAATTTTCTCTTGTGCTCATCCTGCAAAATCTGTTTAATGCTGGACCTGTGAACTGAACCATGCTGCCGTTCGTGGCTTGAGAAAAGGAAGATGGAGCCCAACTCTAGCTAGGCTGAAATACCTACTCCAGGTGAGTATTTAATTGACTCCTATCAACATTAATCATACTCAGTCCCTGAGAGGACTGGACTCAGTGCTGTACCAGCTTCTTCTGGGTGACCAGATCCCTAATACTTCATGCCCCTCAGGCAGTGCCTCTCAGAGCTGCTTCTCAACAGGAAGAGCACATTTGCACACAGAAACTCGGAACTACGGAACAGCCCTGGCTCCTCTGGAGGTCACCTGGTCCAGCCACTCTGCTCAAGCAGGGACACCTACAGCTGACTGCTCAGGACCATGTCTGGGTGGCTTTTGAGTACCACCAAGGATGCAGACCCCACCACTTCTCTAGGCAACCTGTGACAGTGTGTGACCATTTTCACAGTATAGGATTTCTTATGTTCAGTTGGAATTCCCTGTATTTGAATTTGTTCCCACTACCTCTTGTCCTGTCAATGGGCTCCACTTGGAAGACTTCAGCTCAATCTACTCTACACCTTCCCATCATGTACTTACTGATAAGATCCTACTGGAGCCTCAGCCTCTGAGAAGTCTCTGAAACTGCCTAGGTGGGGTTCATATTCAATTTGATTTTGTTTATTTGACGGTTTCTCTTTAACATGACAAGGTGACTCCAGGCACTTTCCACCAAAGGCTGTTTGCAGGTTTTTAGTAACTGTCACAGTGCCAAGGGTTTGCTGCATGGTGAGAAGCTGCTGGGAATAATTAGCACCAAAGGGAAAATGTCAAAGAGATTCAAATGCAAAATTTATGCAAAATGCAACTGCTTTTTAAAATTCTGGTCAGCAGCAGCACAAAACCTCTGTGATTCCCTGTACCCTGAGGATCATCCCACCCACACAGCTATGCAAAGCGAGTTCCACACTCAGAGTCCCATTTCTCTTCCCTGCAGGGGTGGTGCCAGCAGCGCTGGGAGCTGGAGAGACGTGTGAACTCCTCAGTACCCTGGCACCCTGCACGTGGCACCTTTCTGCCAGCCGTGTTATCCATGGATCATGGCCCTGTAGGAAGTTGGCCAATCTTTCTGCATCACTTACATCACTGCTCGGGCCATCTCCCCTGTTGTCTCCCTTCCCTGCTTGGCTTTTCCTCCACCCGACCTGTCACTGTGCCAAGCTCTCCAGTTCAGCACATCAATCCCTCAGCACCAGCAATGAGTTATGTGACATGTTCCTCTTGCTGCCCTCATCCCACTAAAAATCAATGGGCATTTACTGTAATCTGCAGGTTTGAAATCATTTGCATGTGAAGGAGAGTCAGTTTTCCATTAACCCTTTGCCCCCTTGCAGGATTCATTACCAGTATCCAGCATATTAAGTGTTATATATAATAAGTGTACATATTATAATAAGTGTTATTGCATCCTCCCTAGGGATTGTACTGCTTCAGCTGAAGGTGCCAGGGAAGATATTTCCTCCAAAACCCACTCACTCTGTCCCTTCCCTATCACTCCAATGTGGAAGTTCACTCAAATTGCCAGCACAGATGCAACCTGCTCTTAAAAACACATGCTTTGCTGTGTCAGTATTTTGGGGGTGAGACTGAGGCTTCTGCCAGAGCTTCTCTCCCAGTGCAAAGAATGGTGGAAAAGTGTTTGTGGCTGAGGCTTAAAACATTTGAGGAATTGGTGCAGGCATCTATCTCCCTAAATGTTCACATGGAATTGCTTCCATAGTGAGAAAAAAATTAATACATTTCTCCAGAGATACCCCAGTTAGGACTGAAGAGCCAGTTTATACCTTCAAAGCAGGTTTATATCTTTAGGAGCAGACAATTAACTCCACAGCAGCCTCACCACAGAGTGCAGGGGATCTGACATATGGCTGGTAACCTGGAAATATAAGCTATTTAAATTGGTAAGATACAAATACTGTTTTCTGTAGTACCACTGGGCCTCTAATATTTTTTTTCTCTATGAAGTCCCCCTGATTAGTAAAAAGTAGTTATCCACATCTACCATCCACAAATAATTTTAAAAAAAAATTTAAATTTTCAGTGGCAATCTCTTTGGAGTGTATGCCTGAAGAGAATATATAAGTATGTGTCCTACAATATATATGTACATTTATAAGACCTCTTTAAAAAGATCCGTGGTTCTGTCAAACCTCAATGTTAACTCCAGGGAACTGATTTTACTCAGTCAGCACCATTAAAATCCTGTGTTTACATTTCATTATCCCTGGTCTGGGAAATAATGATACAATATAGGGGAGCATACAGGTAATGGTTTTACTGTCCTGTGTACTTCTCTTGTGTGCTCCTCATGCCTTGGTTGGCCAGATCCTTTCTGAAGTGCCCTGTTTATATCACTGTGGATGTGGAGCATCTCTCTGCAGTAAAGGGTCATTTATCCCCTCTCAGCTCTCACAGTAATTGTAAGCCAGAAATAAAAAAAAATACATGTGGTGTACAGTAGCGAATATTGGGCTTTTACCTCTCAGGCACTGAGAGGAATGTAGCAAGGTTTTCTTAATTCTGTACTTTTAGAATTTACTTTAAAATTTATTCTTTCTAATTTATCTCATGCAATGACTATTGTACAGATGGAAATATCCCACATTGGACAAAAAACAAATCATGTTTGAGTTGGCCAAATCATCCCTTTCAGGGTGTAATTATTCAAGAAGTACACATCCAAATGTTACATAAGAGTTCTCTTCCATCTGAAATTACCAAATATAATTAAAAATGTATAAAGGAGGAGACAAGTAGCTTCAAATAACTTTGTGAACTTCTAATTACTTTCAAAATAGGTTCAAATCCAGTGTAAGACTTGCATGTCTAACCTGCGTACTGCCAAAAGCTGTGCTCCCACAGGCATGTACAGATCCCTGGGCAAAATCATACCATTAGTCCCAAATCCCTTACTATTTAACAAGACATGAGCTCATGTTGTTGGGTTCTCTGTGAGCAGAACTGCCTCTCAGATCACCAATGGCCACTGAAACCTTGAGGCCCTGGTGCCCACACCCCTCTCGAGAGCCAGCCTTGTGCCTCTGACATCTGTGTGCCACCACTCTGCCCAGGCAGCACCAGCCCACAGCTCATCTAGAACCCTGCTCTGATTACAAACAAAACCAGGGACAAGACTTATCTTTAAATCACTTGCTAGAAGACATTGTTGAATAGAAAATCATGAGTTTGTATTTCCTAGCAGCAGGAAACAGGAATTTTAAACAATAAGCTATTGAATAACAAACATATCATCTTTTCTGGGCAAGCATCTCAATTTTATTTATAAATAAGAGAGATAAAAAAAGAGATTTAGTGACAGGTTGAGAACCATAACAATATTTTCTTTCTCTAGTTATTTGTCAGGGGCTTTGGATCAGCCCTGTAAGACAGGCAAAGGGAAATGCTCCATAGAAGGAACAGTCAGATTAACCTGGTGGGGCTTCTTCACAGACATGTTGCAAAGTTCCACACATTTCATCAGTCCTGCAGGGATAATTACAAGTCTGTCAGTTCCTCCTGAAACACTTCAAACTTTCTCACCTCTTGGCTCTCACAACCAGTATAGCTTAACAAATCCCAAGGCCTGTAAGACTCATAGAAACTTCATGCAGTCTTAAATTTTACTTCCCTTCTTTTTTCTATTTCTTCATTTCTTTCGCTCTCTTTTCCTCCTCTGGTACCCAGCTTGTTTAGTTCTTTTTTTAATTTATTTTGTGTAGTGAACCTACCATTCAAACAGATTTAGCAGGGAGGCTGAGGGGACTTCAGTCACCCACCCCAGTTCAACTAGTCTGGTGCACAGTTGATATGGTCACAATCATTTTGTTTAAAATAAGGCTACCTGTGAAGTAGAAAATGCCCAGACCTCCTTAGATTTATTCTCCTGCTTGCAATTTTTGCCAGTCTATGCCCTCACATATGAGCAAATTTTACTACATTTTGTTCCCACAGAGAGGACAGATGTGCCATTGGTTGACAGGGTCAATGCAGAGTTGCACCCCAGGTCTGTTGTGTGTCAGTGCTCCCATCAGTGCCTGCTGCAAGGAATACTATGAAAGAACAAAATGTGATATTTTCCCGCTTGCCAGTGCTCAGCCACCTTGGGCCCTTGGCAGCACCTTCGTAAACCTGCCTCCTGTGTTTGGAATTACCCATCCCTTACCTGAGGTTAAGATTCCTGTATGTAAATGCTGAATGAAGTCAGGAGATTTTGTCCAAGTGATATCGCGAAGGAACCTGCGATGAACACACTTGAAGCTGAAGAGCTTTACAGGAGGAGGCAGAACTCAGTGCTTTACAAACCCAGAAAAAGAAGGAGTTTTGCAGGCTGTTAAAGACCAACACACAGTTGTTATTTTGTCTTTAATTAATACATCTGCACCCAATACCTGGGAACACTGCAGTGGTATAATTTCTCTTCAGAACTGGACGAAAAATTCCCCATAGCCAGTATGATTGCTTTTAACACACTTTTCCCAGGAAATGAGTCTGTTTTTCTTTCTGCTATGACTAAGTCTTCAGCTCAGTGCACCGAGTGCCTGTGTTCATTCCTGAGTGCCAAAAGGGCTATGCAGCCCCCTGGTCATTCTGCTCAGGCTTGGGCCTCCACCAGCCAGGTTTATCCTGGTACCACAGCAGCAGCTTTGGGTACTGGACACCACAGTATTTGGCCATAGGCTTTCAGGCTGAAAGGACCTAGATACTCTCTGGTCCAATGTGCTGCAGACTGAGAGCCCTATGCCCACTGGAGGCTTGGCTGCACAATTTTGGGAAGGGTGAGGCGGTTGAGATGGGATCTGTCTGGAAGGAGACATGGCAGTGTCCTTGAGGAGGGGTGAATGGCACACAAGGGGTCTGTGGGGCTGTGTGTTCATGGAAATCGGGGAACAGAAAGGATGTGTGCGTTAGGCCCAGGAGGAGCTGTAACTTTTGCAGTGAAAAGGAAAGGAGACCCAGGCAAATTGTGTGAGACCAGCTTCTCTGTTGCTATAGTAAGACCCTCTTAAGGGCTAACTAGGAAAAAATGCAACACCTAAGGGACCAATTTGTTGAATTTTTAAAAAGTAAAACCAGTTCTCTTCATGCCTTGGAGTGCATGGCTTTCCAGGACATTTATAAACCAAAATGTTACTATATAGATAAATATGGATTTTTACTCCAAACCATGCTTGAATGTTATAAAAATTTTACATAAGCTCAAGTATTCATGGACTGATGGCATCTCAATTGTATTTCATTGTATCCAGTGAAATACCTTTTTTATGATGGTTTAGTTTTGACTCTCAGCAAAATTTCATTCAAAACCAGGCCCTGGTAATGGTTTATCGTTGGTCAAGGTTTCTAAATGTGGTTACCCATAAAAATTTCTTCTCCTCTCCACTTTCAGATTTCCAGACAATGTCTATATCCTTGTTGTTTTGGCTTATCCCATAAAATGCCTTCTCAGCTGATTTTCAAGGCCTGTGGGAGATTTTCCTGCACATGCCTATTGTTCAGGGGTATTTAATCTCCTTTTTCCAGAGCACTGCTCTGTGCTGCACTCCTGGCAAAGGTGACGAAAATCCACAGAGATTGACAGAATGTGAATCAGGTAAATTCTGGGGTTTTTTGGCAAAACCCTGCATAACCTCAGGCAAATTACTTTGTGCCTGGTGAGATGGGATAGCTGTAGATGTCAGTTGGTACAACACTTTCATGTCTATAAGTCCATGGAAAGTCCTGGATTGCAGTACCTTTGAAAGTAAACCACAGACACCTAAAGCTAGATACATGAAACCAAATAACCTTTAGTGAAATGTGGGTCTCCATTTTATTTTACCTCATTTTCCTGGGCACTGGAATAATCTGTAGCTCCAGGAAACTATACACTTGAAGTAAATTTTATTTCTATATGATAGATGAGTATTTGGGACTTGTTTGGTACACCTATACATTTCTGTACATATGCATGAGCTGGGTAATTGCACAATTCCTGCAAAAAAAAGGTTTGGATAACCCTTTTTCTACGAAACCCCCAGAGAGACACTTTCTAACACAGATGTATTTTGGCTGACAAATGTATTTTAAATATTGCTCTTTATATCAGCTCTGGCAACCCTTCTTAGCTAATAAATTTGAGGTCTGGGAATCAAGACAAACAGAACATACATAAATGAAAACCTCCATGATATAAACAGTGTCAGTCACCAAGTCATAAAGCTTAATGTATTGTAACCCATTAGTGGTAATTCTGGCTATATCTGGCAGTTGGAAAGGACTGGAGGAAAATATTTTAGAAGGCTAAGGAAAGTCAAATTTATGCTCAGGATTCAAAGCTGAAGTGAATTGTTTGCCTTCAAAGCCAAGAAAAAAGGAAGATGAATGGGGGCTGCATGCTCAGCTGTGTGTGAGGCAGAACTGCCCATGCCCTTCTCTCACATGATTCATGTAAGGCTGCTTGCCATGGCCAGCACTATGACTGCCTCATGGCCCATGGCAAACAAAAATCAGGCTCACAGGATGATTTCCTTTGAGGAGGTGCTGGGGAGGGATCCACCACCAATGTAACAAGCTCAAATCCATCTCTGGGGCTCACATTTGGGAGAGGTACTGTCTGTTCAGTTCCTCTCTTAGAGGCCATGCAAGCTAAGCTTCTGCCTAAATGGACATTTCTGCAAATGCTGTATTTGTACAGCCCCCTTCTGCCCTCACTGGGATAATGGGAATGGGCACAGGGTCAGAACCCCTTGAGGAAGCCCTCTTGAAACTTCCTTTGTGCCTGTGGGTGTCTTTGCAAGTGAATTAGTGAGAACCTTGGAATTATTTTGAAACAACACTTTTATCAAGTAACAAAGAGCAGTGTACCTATGGCCTAGTACTGTTATCTTTTTTACTTTTATTTCTCTGAATGCTGTTCAAGCTCAGTGTCATTCAGTCTCTCTTATGCTTTATGGGAAGAAAGTGGATCTCACAACAGTTCCTCAGGTTTCCTGAAAGTTTCAAGAAAAGGGAGGTATTTTGGGTGATTTTCACTGAAAAACTGCCCAGCTCTACAGAGTCCTACAAGGTTAAATTCTTCTTGTTTAAGGCCCTGCTGGAAACTAAGTGACGCATTAACAGCCCACAGCTCTCATTCATTTCCGTCCATTTCTCTTGTCCGAAGGGGTAGATGATGTTTCATCAAAGCAAGCAATGGAGTTGCTTTTTGTATTTATAAATAAAATTAATAATTTAAAAATAGGTGTCCATTTACTTATGTTTTTGTTGTTGAAAAAGTTTTCCTACCTTATTATGAAGATTTTGAAAAACTAAATTTCTTATTGTACTTTTTTTTTTATTCAGAATTGGAGTTGACCAGTAAACTTTGATTAGAAAAGGCATTTTAAGAAAAAAATAATTATTAGGAAACCCCCAGTGTTTTCCTGAGGAAAATCTGTTGGTTTTTTTTTCCACAGATTTGAAGAAAGTCACAATGTTCTATGAACTGCTATGAATTGTCATGAGTTTACACCATTTGGGGAGTCCTGATTTCTTTTCCCTTTTTTTTTTCTTCTCATGGGACAGGTTTTATAGAAAATGGTTTATCCCACTGAGTGTGTTTGGCAGTCACAGCGCCCTGAATTTGTGCCATCCTTTTGCTCACAAAGATCAATATGGCACTCATCAACTCTGAGCTGAAAATTATCAAATGAACTTAGCAACAAGATCAATTCACTATGCCAAAACCAAGTATTCTGATTCTGCAAATGCTGAAGTGATTCATTCTGATATTACTCAAAATTGTAGGTCTCCAGGTTTGCCCTGGAATGGGATGAAAAACATGGATTTAAGGGCAGCATTTGCTGCAGTCTGGATCTTCTGGACTCAGCTCAGTTTGGTTTGGCAGAGCAGCCTGTGGAGGAGTGTCCATGTAACATCCTCTCTCACCTTTTCGGTGGAGCGAATCCAAACCTCGGAAGGTCACCGAGCTTTTCTCAGTGCTCTGTAACTGAAGAACATGCAACTTCTGTGGTTTCATAGTAAGAAGTGATGCCTTGTGTCTGGCAGGTTGATAAACGCCTGTGCCTGGGGCCACTGGCACTGTACTCTAGCTAGTACACAGTCATGCAAGAAGTAGTGTCTCTCAAGACCCCTACAGGCATCAGCCCTTCTTCTGCTCATTTTAGTGATGGCTCAGACTCCAATTTCCCTCAGAAAATACAACAGAAATAGTCACTGGTTTTCAGTGAGCAATTACCCAAATAGCAGTGCCTTAGGCATGGAAAGCTGAAAAGATTTTTGCTCTTCGAAAAGAGCACACAAAGAGCTCCCTTTTGGAGCTCTCATTGGGATCATGTAAGTGCTACTTCTAGAGCTTTGCCTAGTGGGGTTTTTTCAGTCATCTGCCTCTTGATGGTGTGTGTCTGCTGTGTATTTTACTCTGATATGCTGCTGAGAGCCACTCAGCTTGCTGCTTCTGCATTATCATTATATCTGCAGTGAAAACCCTGTGACTGAATGAATCGATATCACACGTGGCCTGATTCTAGGGAGGTAGAATTAATTACTACAAGCCACCACTGATAACGTATTTTTCCATTGTTAAGCCAAAGCTGTCCAAAATTGTCATTGTTCATTGTCTGGGACTCAGTCCATGTGCTAAGAGTTTTCTCAAGCACTCAACAAAAAATTGTTGATCCAAATATGAGCCAATCTGCCTCTCAGTGAAAAAATTCCAAGGGTTGATCCAAACAGAGGGAAGTAAGGGTGGAACCTGAGTTTCAAACTGCAAAATAATAATGGATATATTTAGTCCCATCAGGCTAACAGGGTCTTAGGGTTACACCCAGAGAGACTTCTCTTAAGGATGTGGTGCTTAGGGTTTATGGCTCTGTTATTCTTTGCACATGGTCATTACTGCAGCAGCTAGCTGTCTCTAAATAATGCATGTCTGTTTGCATGTTTTATGGGCTTCTTTTAAAGGTGTGGATCTCTCTTAAAGCCGTTAGTAGAGGTATGCACGAAAGAGTTTGACTTTGTTACCCTCTGAGGAAAATCAAGGAAAAGACTCTAAAGCTCTCCAAGATCTGCAAAGCCAGTGTTTGTTTCCTCATGGCAAAGTGAACCCAGCAAGGGTACACCAGGCAGAGGCAGTCCTGATGAAGGTGTGCTGTCCTTCATCCAAATCAGAGCAATGCTGAATACTCCTCTCAGCCTGCTTATGTCCCCACTGTCCTGGTACCAGCACCAGTGGCACATGTGGGTTTTCTTTAGGGACCAGATGGTCAGAAATCTTTGAAAAAATCTCTGTTGGAAGCATCACCTAAAACGGGTTTCTTTTAATTTGTTGGCTTCATCTTATTATAATATTACACCTTCACATTATAAAGCAATCAATGGATAGCACTCACTAAATTCTAACTTACTTGCTATGGGATCTTTCAAATTAACAAATGTTAATCAGCTAATGTTGTTTGGTTTGATTCCTGGAGTAATCCTTGGCACATGCATAAAAAATTGATTAGTCTAAGTGGAGATAATGCCAGTCTTGTTTCTGCCTCAAGGACTGACAATGCTTCAGGGCAGCCCATCCCAGACCCCCCCTATTCCTGGTGCCTCAGGAAGGATCCCCATGGGGCAGGAAGTGGCTTTCAGGGCAGAGATCTGACTCAGGGGGAAGGCAGGAGGGTAAAAGGGTGTCTTTAATTCCAGTTGCTCTTTAGACACAGTGCAGTTTTGTCTTATGCCCTGGGCATGCAGACAGCAGCAATAACCAGGCCAGAGCCCTGGGAAGCCCTACCCCTCCCAAGCCATCAGCAAAGCAGATGGATCTGACAGAGAAGGGTTTCAAGGTAGTATTATGAAAAAATCCGCACTAAGGGCTATAAATCAACTCAAGCTTCTTCCACATCTAGGGAACCAAATGGCTGTAAACTCAAGTGTCCATGCTTGCAACAAGCTGTGCTATGGCTCCTCACCCCTGGTGAGGAGAACAGACATCCCACCCACAGGGTGACTGAGAGGAAAGAGAAACTAGGACAGCAGTTGGAGCAAAACATTTTCTTCCATAACTGGGCAGCAAAATGAGAAAATGAGTTTTCTGAATCATGTTAAAATATTATTCCTGGAAGCCCAGGGTCTCCTTAACATGTAAAGCAGGAATAGCCTCTAGAATTTGTTTTTCTCTTTCAGAGAGGTCTAAAATTAGCTAAATGATTCACTTCTGTGCTGGCTAAAAAAAAAATAACATCCAGATATTGCTCACATTTGACTTAACTAGAATAAATGTACTATCACTGACATGATTGCTAATTATCCTTGTTCTCAGTTACTCAAATATGAATTGATCAAAATGTATGAGCTGTGTCAGGGAAAATACATTTATTTGCCTAAACCTGCAGTCCTACACAGATAGCAGCACATAGCAGAGGTTCAGCCTTTGACAAGGTGAATGACCTTTGACCATAATGCTGTTTCACAGTATTTAGCCCTTTTCCTACCTTCAGGTGAAAAGAATGAGGCTACCCTTCCTTCCCAGCAGATGGCAAAGGGACAGATGGTACCCTTTTCATAGGATCTGACTGGGAAAAATGAGATGGACACAATCAGCTGCTCCAGCCCCTGTGTTCTTCACTTTTTTCCTCATGTCTTAATTTCATTATTACATTTCTTTGTGAAACAACATCTCAGAGAAAGAAAAGAAGCTGAGTAGCACACAAAGAAACATTAGGAATAGAGCCTGTTTTACCTTTTACTTAGGAAAAAGGCAGTCTTCTCAACAGCAAGAAATACAGAAATGTGCCAAGACAAGTCTGGAGAAAAGAGGGAGAAATAATGAGTGGAAAATTTACACTGGGGGTTAATAGAACAGGTGAAGACACAGATGGAGATAATGTAAAAATGAAGCAGAACCTGCTTCTTGTGGGATGGAAGTGACTAGTGAGATGGAAAAGGGGCAGAGGCAGGGAGGCAGGAGTAAAGACAGTGTGATTTTGAAGTCCCTGGAGAAGCGGGAGCTCCTCATACAATTCAGCACCTCTGTTTCCACTGTGCCTGATTTACTTGGTGAGACCACATAGCTGTGGGACACCATTTTCTGTTTTCTTTTGTTTCCTCTCTATCCTAAATGTATGAGATCACTTACTGCAGAGCTCTTCCAACAGGCATGAGACCTAAAGGGCTTTGACCATAGGAATACAGTCTCACAAGATATTTATCCACAGATAAGTGAAATTATGAGTCACTGCTTAAAAGCATTTAAACATAAGAAAGCAAATTAGCTCCTATTTCTGGCAAGAAAGAGCAGGCCAATGACCAGGTTAAATCTTGCCAACTCCAATAGTCCCATGCAAAGCCATCACTTGCAGCTTGCAAGATGTCAGTGGAGCTGCATGTAGATGCTCAGTGCCTTTGGAGATCATAGCTTTAACAATACCAGATCAAAAATTTTCCTACAAGTCTATCTAATTGGTTGTTCACTGAGTTTTTCTTTAGTTTTTATTTAACCTGCCTTAAGTGAGAACTTGGCCTGGGGTTCTTCAGCTAGAGTTCAGAAAAAGATTAATGTTTGATGTGAAGTAGGACTAAAATTAGCTCACTTTCACAGAGTATCTTGGCTATGTACTAATCAAAAGAATTAACATTTGCTCCTAATTAGCCAAAGGGGAAATGTCACTGAACATGTCATGGAGAGCACATCCTGTTAAGTAGTCTCAGTAAAAACACTTCCAGCAGCTATCCTACAAAGGCATGATGTCAGGTAAAATAGACTCAAGAGCTACAAAAGGCATCCTATAGATCCTAATCTTAGAAATCACAAGCTACATCCTTTTCTGCACAACTTTCCATCACCTGCATTTGGCTTTCTTTTGCCAAGATTACTGTAAAGAATGATTTTACTTCAGAAAAATTAATATATGAACAACCTTTAATGATATTTCCCTCCCTCCATTTTCACCTTTTTCCTTTTAAAATCACTTATTGTCCTTTGCAACATTTCCTGGTATAGATCTTAAAATATATCACAGGCACAAAATGTGCTATCCCCCAGAACCCTTCTACACCCCGATGTATTCCATTAGTGAGAGGAGAAGCTGACTCACGCTCTGAAGATTGATGCATCTCCTGTATTATGTAAACAGTCAGGAAACTTGACATACACCATTAATAAGGGATCATTTATAATCTGTTCGCTCAATTTTTTGGCTAATCCAATTAAATTTGCTGATCCCGTTGAAATGTGTAAAGCCTTTTGCCTGAGTTATCTTTAACATGAGTCCAAGTTATTCTTTGTTTTGTGACCTAAGTACAATAATGCCATTTAAGCCCCAGAGTGACATATTCCAGTGTCAAAGGTGACTCCCCACTTCTACATATAAATCTAAACATACATTAACCTGAGCTCAGCTCTTAAGAATTACTTTAAGCCCGCAAATAAATCCCTGCCATTTGAAATTAATGTCCATTACTCATCTTAAGTAAAAGAGCCAATTAAATTAATTCTATTAATGGTACTGTGTTTCTTACCCAATGTAATAAATAAATTATACTTTCAGGGAATTACATCGGTGCTTTTTTCCATTAGCTTTTTGTTCCTCTAGAAAGCAACTTTTCCTCAGCAGGTCTAAAACTGCCACTCTCTCCCCATTCTTGTCAGCTTTGGCTCTTTGCAAGCACCCCACAGGAGCCATGGAAGAGCTTGGTGGTGATGCACACAATCACCACACTTGTCCCCAGGCCCTCAGCACCTCTCCTCTCCTCTCCTCTCCTCTC
>VWYI01004216.1:26507-40521 GCA_013399455.1 Anthoscopus minutus | reverse complement strand
TTTCAAGACACTTTGTGTCCTTCAAGAAGATGTGGAGTTGCACAATTAAACTCGACACAAATTTGAATACACTTACAGATATAGATGTTTTAAAAAGATCCCTTTAACAAATAAATGTAATTTACTATACTATTTGAACAAATGCGTTCTCCTTCTTTTTAGGCATAATTAGTAGCATTCAAAAATATTTCTTTGAATTTATCTACTTCAAAACAAATGTTGATTTGAAGAAAGAGAAGCCTTTCATAAGAGGCTTAGTTCTGAGCATATCTTTCTTTGTCTTTTCCATTAAGAATCTCCCATCGTAAAATTTAAGACACTTTTGAGTGTAACACTTAGACATTGAGACCAGAACAAAAGTGAGGCCAGACAGATTCTAGAAAGTGTCTTTAAGGTAAGAAAATATCTCAGAGTCTGAGAGGAGGAGTTGTGTCTTCAAGGCAGAGCTTAAAGTTCACTCTGGAGAGGAAAACATCTGGAAGGATGAACTGTGTGGGATATTCCCTGGGCACCAATATGTTTGAAACATATCCCTTGGTGCTTATCAAAAAAGAATATTTAAAACAGAATATTTTAAAACAAGGGAAGCATTATGGAAAGAAAATTAACAGAAACAGTCCAGTAAAAATAGATAAAAATTATAAGGAGAAGCAAGAAATTGGGAATGAGATTAATTATCACAGTATGTTGTCTGGTGCCAGTGATTCTATCTTTACACATAAGTCAAGACGCGCCAAAGTTTGAAGTCAGATGGCAGAGCTTTGATGTTTATTTAAGGTTAACACTGTTACTGTAAAATTAACATGCATATGCAAAACCACTCTTATGACAGTTTTGATTCCCTTTATTTGTACAAAGAGTAACTTTTCTAAGCTAGTCCCAAGAATATGTATCTTTACTTGATGATTTATCATAGACAAAATACTGTCTCAGCCATGGTATGTACTGCCTATGTACATACAGAAGCAGAAGTGCTTCTACTGAAGCATTTTTTCCTGTTGAAACTTGTTTTGTTTTGTATTAAAAGATCATTCCCCAAATAAATAACAAGCTTGAATTTCCAACTTTAAAAAAAGGAGTTATATTTCAAGGTTTAATGTAGATGAAATGAAAAATACAAAAAAAACCACCCAGTGTGTTTGATTGACCCAAAACTGGGGTTTGCTTAGCTTATAAAAAACTGGAGAAAAATTAATTTTGTTTTATATAAAAATATTTCTCAAAGTTCATTTGATCTCAAGGTGCACAATTTAAATCATTATTATGTTCAGTGCTAGACTGGAAGTCCTCACAGGGCTTTTTTACTCCAAACACAAAAACATCTTAAATGTGAAACAGCTTATGGATCATATGACCTTTTTCTCTAACCTGTCTCTTTGAGTGTTACTACTCAGAACTAGGTTCAGGAACGCCTGTTGCTGCTGCCTGCAATGGAGTCTGGCTCACCACTGCAGAGCTGCCATTGTGGCACAGACAACTGGCCTTCAAATGAACATAATTTAATGCTTGTTTCTCTGTTTCAAGCCCAAAGAATAACAATTTATTTATATTCAAACATCCATAATTGTTGGTTTTATAAAAATATTTCTTCTCCCACAAAAGTACTTTTGCTTATTTTACCATCATAGTTAAAACAGCACAAACACTAAGAATCAGGCCTGCCTGAGATATATGTGCTTTCCTAGGTGGGCAGGTCTACTAAAACATGGGCCTGTAGCCCTGTGTCTCTGCTTTACACCTCAATTCTGTGGAAACCTGTTTTACCTGGGACTCAAGTTTCTACTAGCCTAGCTTTTAAGAGACAAAACATTTTGCTCCATCTCTGCTATGAAGTGTAGCAATATGCCCCCATTCTCACATGAAGAGGTTATTGGAGAGGCTGTCGGACACCACACCTAATCTGGATGCAATGGCGTTTTAATGCAAACATTAATGATCTGTTTGTCCACCTGTGACAAGAACTAGAGTAAACAAGTGAGTTAGGTGACTCATTTTGAACAGTCACTCTAATGGAAATGTGGGAACCAATCAACCAAATACCAGGCATTTCTGCTCAAGAGCTTTACAGGTTTTTTTCCAATAAATCAAAAAATAAACACATTAAATTAACATTGTGTATTCTGCCTTGAAATGTTTCAGTAAAAACACACCCCACATACAGAATACCTGAGTCTGCACTGAAATAAAGCAAGGATCTGAAGTACAAGGGCAAAAAATATAGAGAAAAGTCACTGCATTATTGTAAAGAAGAAAATCAGCCTATTTGAGACAGAAAACCCAAACCTACCTGAACCCTGCCTGTACCTGCTTCTGTACCCTGAGCACTCCTTTCTATCCCTCTGTATACAACTGATCTCATATATCTCTTGTCACTTTCTGCAATAAAACCATCTAACCTTGCAGCTCACCTCATGGCTAGACCAGTCCCCAGGAAAGGGGCTGGGCTGATGATGGATCTACACCAGTGTGTTTTCTGATGGCCAGCACACAGGACTTCGGGGTTTCTCCCCTGTGACCCCTCAGAATTCCCAGAACCTGTGCAGAGCCTTACATGTGTATTCAGGCTTTACACCAGAAAACCTAAGAAAATGAATGACACGTGAGTTGCTTAACTTACAGGGGCCTCTGGTCCCTGCCGACTCACAGCTGCCTGAAAAAGTCACAACTCTTAACATTAATAAATGCTTGGTGCATGCAGGAAAATCACACATTTCATTGCAATGAAATAAAAACTATAAAAGTTTAATTTCCCTTTGGAAGCAGACACAGAGGGTCAGTGAATATTTATAACTAAGGAGCAAATAATCTTCTTGTCACCCTTCACATCTGCCATTTATGAGGAATGATTGCCTAGGAGATTTCCGTTAATGGCAACAAAATCACCTTGTACATTATAATTTTCTCTAGGCATCACATATATGAAGAGTAGTGAGACCTGCTGCAATTCAGGAAAAACATGAGTTTATAGAAACTAAAACCTATCATATGAAGTTCATTCTATTAACAATATTTTTAATTAATTGGAAGGTACATAATTCTGGATACATTATAGAATTTTTAAAATCAGACTACATTTGTTTTCACATGCAAATTTTAATGTTTTTATTAATTGGTGCCTCTCACGACGCCTTCTGCTTTTTACTTTTGGATTATATATTTATACATGTAAAGACAGAGAAATTATTTTCCTTGTTCTATACTTCTATGCAATTTTAGCCTGGTAGATATTCTGAGGTAGCTTTCCAAAATATGTCCATTAAATGGCCTATTGATCCCTACAGTTGTAAATACCCACAGCACACTCGTTTAGCAGAAATGCAATTTAGTTGAAAAAATTAAAATTGTATAAATGATCCATCTGGAAATGACTGTCTTCTTGCCAAAACACCATTTGGGATACATTCTATCTAGTCTGGCCCAAGCCACTGACACTATAAAAACAGTCTAGGGAGAGTATTCATTTTAAGATGTTATATATTATGCCACCAAATTAGTCACAGTATCATTCATCTCCAAACATAATTAGGAACCATGAAATGTAACTGTACCATGGAGCAGCTGAGGAATCTTTGTACAGAGTGAGAATAGCTATAAAACCAGCATTCAAGGCAGTCTGCCTGACTCCCATCAAGGACCAACACCTGGATTTTCTGAACCTCAAGTGTGCCAGCTGCCCCTGATAATCTCTGCTTTTTCTTGTGTTTGTATTTGTTTAATGTGCATAAAGCGTTTGCAGGATCCTATGACACTGGGTAACGAGAAATAATCTGGCATTGCTATATTAAATATTGCTGTTATAAATATCTATGAAGTCTAATTTTGCTTACTCCTTAAGTCAGCTTTTGATTTTGATGCATTGTGTCATCAGATACATTAAAATTTAGATCCAACCACAGTGTACCTCTTTGAAGACAAATTTTAAAAGTTTAATTAATGAAAGCTGAATGATTTTCCCCATGAGAGTCACAAAGCAAATCTAAGCCAGTTTGTCTGGCCACTTTACAAGGACTTGATGGCTAGCTAGAAATCTGGGAACTCACAGTCAGTAATTCACGAAGTCTTTTAAACAGTTTCTCAGAAGTGCTCAGAAGCTGCCTGGAATGACATGTACTTCCATTGACACACTCATCATGAAAGACAAAGGGTTTTTTTAAACTCTGTGATGCTGGTATTTTTGGAATAGTGCTGGCTTTGCCTCCAAACTTCACTCTGGGAGCTCAGCTGGCTGGAGGCAACCTTTCTTATGCATGAGATGAGAAAGTTTAGGTGAGACAGCAGTTTCAAAGGGTGTATTCCTTCCAAGTGACATGAGAGATTCCTTAGGAACAACACACGGGAAAATCTTGAGTTGCCAGGGGGGAGCAGGGGAGGAATCCAGGGACAAATTCGAGGACCCTGTGGTCACATGCAGAAGCCCCTAAGCTGGAGCTGCAACCTTTTTGCAGTAACTGTACAGTCCTCATGCTGAACGTGATCATCCAGAGGTGGGTGATTCCTGCTTGCCACTGACCACCAGGCAGGTCCTATCGTGGCTCATATATCAAGACTGCAAACAGCTTTCTATGGCAGCTGGAAAAAGGAATCATTTTATCCCAGTGAGCTCTCACTCCAACCGCTAGGAATATACAAGGGGGTGTGAATTAAAGCAAGAGATGTCTCTTGCACACGAAGGTAGAATGAATGTTGTAGCCAGAAATTGCACAAAGCACTAGAGTTAGAAAAGAAAATTGGAGTGACTTTTTAAGGTTGCTGAGACACTAAAATTCTCACTTCACTTTGTGATTAGACACAGGTTTTGGGTTATCTCATGAGCTGTAATAATATTTTGCAGTGCAATCAGGCAGAGGAAAAAGGCAGTGCACTCCCAATTGCCTGCAGGAACTCTTTATGCTCATTCTATTTTAAAACAGTGGGTTACTGCTTCAGTCTTTCATTCATTTTCTAAGCTGCTGACAAACCAAAAATTTGAGATGTGTTTGAGAAGGAAAGTTGATGCACTGAAAATTCTGTTTATTTAAAAGTTAAAATATAAACAAAGCTTAGAAACAATCTGTGAGTTGGAGGTAGTACTGCAACTGCAGAAGCACCATTATTTCCCTTCCCAGACACTCCTTTTACTGTAGGACACATTGCTGTAAGGCATCCATAACTGTACAAGGTAAAACTCTTCGGTATATTCTGAGGAGATCAAAGTTATAGAAAGTGTTCAGTACTTTTCAAAGAGTTTATGCCCATGAGACTAAACCATCTTAAAGTAATTTATTTCCAAAAACATGTGCATGGGTAATTTCTGTTCAGGGCAGCTCACAGTCCATGGAAATAGCAACACAGATACCTTAATCTGACAAAACATAAATTCTTTTGTACAGGCTCAGGAAAATTAAGGTAGCTGGTAGGCTGGAGAGTGTTCGGGAGGACTTGGGTGAATAACAAAGAGATTTCCTGTCTGGCTTGAAAGTAGAGAAAGAAAGGATCAAAAGACTGACAGGAAGTGGGCAAGTGTTTGGGCTGTGATTGCTAATGCTATCATTACAAAATAGCTTTACCTTTTTTTTTTAAAGGAGGGCACCTCTCTTTTCCCATGCAATGACCTACTAAAATTCTTTGTGTTAGGAATATGACCTTGCCCAGCAGGACACTGTCTTTTGTCACTGAAGTGAATGGCAAAACTGCAGAAATTACTTGAAAGGACCAAGATAAACCAAGGAGAATAAAAATTAAAGTAAAATTTACTTCCAGTAAGATATTTCTATAGCATTTAAGCATGATTTTAACTAATAATAGTTTCATTTGTTTGCACATTCATTCAATATACCTATATCACATGATACAGTATGAATTATTATCAGTTATATATATGAATGACAAGCGTACACTTTTGTCAGCTACTTGGGGTTTATCTTAACTTTCCTGAATACAGGGGGTATTCACAATACTTTCTTTTAATAAAATGTGGAGAAAAAGTATGTGAGTGAGAGAACAAAGTTCTCTCAATGCTTGCTATGCTTTAAGGAACAAAATATCATAGAATTTTTGGGAAAAAAAAAACCCTATAAGAACATCAAGTCTGACCACTAACCAAGCACTGACAAGTCCACCAGAGAACCATGCCCCTAAGTGCAGCTACATGTCTTTCAAATGCTAGGTGTCACCAAGTAGGTGACTCCAGCACTTCCCTGTAGTGATACTATCTGGCCAATCATCATGCTTCTATTTTCTTTTCAGATCACTTCCTCTTCATAACTCTGCTTGCAGAAATTAACAGCAGTGTGTAAATCAACCAGCAGTGATTTTTACTAGGCCTACAAATTGGTCAAGTGAGAACAGTACAGTGAAAGAAGGAGAAATACACATTTACCTTTGGGTAAGGAAATTGTACAAAATACCACATTTGACTACAGCCATTATGGCCAGTAGTTAGCCAAGATATGCTAAATGTTAGTGTGTCAGAATCTCATCAAAAACCTATTTATGTTTTATGGAGTGCCTAGATGGAAGATAGGGTTTACTCCTCAGTCTTACTGTACCCATCAGTACATCTTCAAATTGCATGTTTTTCTACCAACCAGCACAGAACTGTGAGTCTAATTCACAGAATTTTTTTTCTGCTTATTTGATTAGATTCTACTGATGAAATTCATTTAATGTATGAAAAATATCAAAAAATCTTGTCTCAATCCTTTTGCCACTGGTATCTCTGCAGCAGCATGTTGTACCTTTCTAATTTTAATGAATCTGGCTTTTAGGTACTAGTAAAAGTTAACAAAAATAGACATTTTTAAAATATATATACACAAAAATATGTCTGTACCCATAATATTCTTATAAGAAGTGAAAAATATAAGATATAGTTTTGCTTAAGCTTTATCAAATAAAAAAACAATAAAAATATTAATTTTAGGAAGTATTCACCAATTTTAATGTACTTAGAGTCAAAATTGATACATTAGCCAGGAAAGATTTTCACCCTAGGTTAGCTACAGTTTTTGTGCAAGAACACGATAGACACCTGATAATTTACTTTGAATAGTGTATTTATGATGATGAATATAAATTTAATTAATATTAAAACATATAGTGAGAATTTTTTTCATATGAACTGGAAAGTTTGTATTTCCTCTGTTTTCCTGTTGCCTGATATTATTCCTGCTGATCTATTTCAGTTTATAATAGGGCTTTAACTAGTGGCTACAAAATGGCCCAAAATGGATAAACAATATTGTTACAATTGCCAATTTAGCTGTATTACTTTATTCTTTTTTTTCTTTTTCCAATGTATTTGCAAAACACACAGAGGCAATTTCCTCCTTCCCTGATAAGAAGGACTGCTGGGAAGTAGTGGATTTTGATTACGTGCATGTGTAGGTTTCTATGTGCTACCCTTTCAATCCTTTCTATACTGAAGTTGAAGTGTTCTATTACTAGAATGATTTAGAATGTCTTTGATCACATTTAGCATTTCTGAAGATTTCAGTTGAATTTACTGTCTTCATTAAGAAGGGAACATTAATAAGAATTAAGCACTGCAACATTTTAATAATCGAGGCTTAAATTCCAATTATTTTTGTGCTATTTGCTCTCCGGTAATGCAGAGCTAGGATAGACTTTTTAATCATGTTTGGATACAATTAATCCCCAGGTTTTTTGCTTGGGAAGTGCCAGGCACTGCTTGGCTCTCGAATTGTGCCAGCTGCAGGGAGATGGACACCTGGGACAGAGTGCAGTTGCCAATGCCTCAAGCAGATAGTAAAGTTAAAAGAGCTGCTGTGGAGAGAAAATACAGGGACAGCAGAAGGCATAGAGACACATTTCAGAGACAATCAGTGGCACATCCAGGTGACTGCCTTCCTGGCTCCTGCAGTCTTCTCTAAAGGACTGCTATACTCAAAACCAATACGCAGCAGTTCCCCATCACACCTCCTACTACCCAACCAAATCTGAAATCAAACACAAACTGACTCAAACTGTGTTTAGCTATTCCTGAATAATGTATTTATCTAGCAGCTGCTCAGCCTGAGAATGGTGAAGGTCAAAGAGCGGTACAGCTCTCTTTATAAGACAATTTCCCCATCTTTTGTCTTTAGCAGTTTTCAGCAACACTTTT
The DNA here is from genome assembly GCA_013399455.1 of Anthoscopus minutus. Classification (NCBI taxonomy): domain Eukaryota; kingdom Metazoa; phylum Chordata; class Aves; order Passeriformes; family Paridae; genus Anthoscopus; species Anthoscopus minutus. The sequence continues at coordinate 32,417 of VWYI01004216.1, read as the reverse complement.
TGTTTTCACTGAGCATCTGTGCATTTAAATCGGTAAATACAGAAGAATTCATTTTCTGAAACAGAGTCCTTTGTGTCCTGCTTGGGGGTCGGTTTATCTTGAAATACATTAATGTAATCTGTATAATGTTTATTATAACCTGTCTAAAAATCATCAATTTTTTACTCTTTTGAAAGAAACAAGAGGGTCTGAGGTCTTTTCTTTTTTTGTTGGTTTTGTGTTTCTGGGACAGAACTATTTCATTATCCCTAATTATATGATGAGCTACTTAGAAAATAAAAGGCACACAGAAAAATAGCTTGAAAAGAACAAAAATAGCCCTATAGTTAATTATGTTAAAAATACCAAACTCTTGTCAGCATTCCATTAACATCTAAATGAGGGGGAAATAACCCTCATCTGTCTTTAAAAAAACCCAACAAAACAACTGTAAAAAAAAATCCCAGGCTAGTGTATAAATTTTGCACCCTGAAAGACACAGATAATTTCTCCTCATTAAAATTCTACTAATCGGGTACCTAAGACCTACCAAGTGTGAAGAGAACAGTGAGGTTTCTTCTCTGGTTGTTATTCAGCTAATGTCCTGGAGGAAGATTAATTAGACCACAAGACCTTATATTAAAGGACTCATTAGAGCAATAGATCTGTAAGGGAAGGGAATGGAGGCTGGACAGCTATGATTTGTGGGGTGATTTCTCCCACATGGCATAGAAATTGCTCTCAGTCTGCATTCATTTTCTCATTTTAGTTTCCTCTTATTTCTGTGGTGAGGTTATGTCCTGGGCCAGGCAGGTAAGAAGGAGGAGCCCCAGACCTGACCCCTCTTTTGATTGTGGCAGGTTGGTAAGCCATGTCCTTGGCAGCAGTGATAGGAAAATGTTTCTCCTGGGCTCTTTCAGGGAGTGACAGAACAGTGAGGAAAGCAGTGTGGCTGCACCAGTCTATCAAGCAGCAATACCTGCACCAAGATTATAACAAGATTATAAGCTATTTTTATTCAGATATTCCAGTCCTGACATATCAGTCTTTTATTTCACAGTCCTTCAAAAAGGTTAACATTTCTCCTAACTTTTGAAATAGTATTAAAAAGCTACAGTTATTTCACTATACTGTCAATGGTATTTAACTATGAAAGAGATGCTGGAAATTCAGATGGGAAAAAGTAGAAAAAACTTCATTTTGAAAAGTTTAATGATCTACCTCTGTTCCTTATAGAGAAGAATAAAATTTGTACACCAAACATAACTTCTATTATATATGTGTGTGTGTGTACTGACCATAGCTAATTAATAGTTCTAAATATTCTTATATCTCATGAAGAAAAGTTACTAGTTACTTTTGTCTTTGATCTATATAATCTGTAATTATCTGTCAGAGGAACAGAGTTGCTTGTTTTAATCTGTAGCTGTCCTTCCCATGCTTTGAATAAAAATTAAAACAAATCTTACATCCAGAGGATATTGATTTATGAATACCTAAGAGAAAAAAACCAAACACAAAAACAAGGAAAAAAAATCAACCTGTAATCTTTATATTCCTTTAAATGATCTCTTGGTGGTCTAAGCATGTCACTGAGCAAGACTATCAGAGGGAAAGTTCACTTCATCGTGCACCTTCTCTATGCCGTCACATATGAGTAGACTTTCTTAGGGATTTAATGCTGCAACTTCCATGATTCATCTGAATACCCCTTCCTCAACACTTTTCTATTTCACTTCTTGAAAAGTATGCTACCCTGGTGCAAATGTGTGACCTGTTAGGTTGTATTTCACTGAAGCATTACAAGTAGAGAGTAGTAGCCATTCTGCTCTGTGCTGATGGATGAAGCAGAGGTGTGCTGTACTGTCTAGCTGCCATGCCTATTGAGTATCAAATGAAAATAAGGTTCTGACCTATTTGTAGAAGGTCTCTGCAGCCCAGAAGAACATCTGCTGCTGATCCATATTTTTATCAGGCTTTGAACACCAAAAAAAGTGACATTTTTTAAAGACTTTGGGTCTGAGATATACTAAGTCTATACCCTGTAGGATTTCCTTTCTTAGAGAGATTTCTGAGGCTCACATACAAAACAGTGTGTCTTACAGATGATGGAGACAGTGGTGACTGTATGCTACAGCCATTAAAACTCAGCAGTTAATGTATCACTGTGCAAGATGTTACAATTATTCTCTATACTACCTAATTAAAAATGACATTTACTAGCTTTTATTTTTGTCCACTGTAGCCATTGAAAGACGATTCTTTTAATAAAAAAACAGTCTAAAAGTACATTATTAATAATACTCATCAATTAGTGTCCAATAATTAACACTTTGTTCTGTCTGCACATCTTTACAAGGACATTTTTCCCCCCAGCTTTTGAAGCACCCTACTGAGACCATCATAGCTACCATTTAGATGAGAAACAAACCAGGGCTTTATTACTTTACTTTTCCAAACAGATTACATGACAGTAAATTGCAGCACATGGAAATACTTTTTGAAAGATACAAAGAGAGGCAGACTTTATATTTTGATGAAATTAACTACTTAGATTTCCAAGTGAAAGGCTCGTTTTATGCTGCAGCCTATTTCTTGTTCAACTGCTTGTATATGTCTCCATCATTTGAAATGATACAATATACAGCTATAGCCAAACCATAAGATGCACAAATTAAACTAGTAAATATCACACTGAGTTCAGAATGATAGTCATAGACATTTATAGTTTCCAGCAGCAAGTTTCTCAGGCTGCCAAATGTTTTTACTTTAAAATGAATGTCAAGGATTCATCTATATTTGTTCTCGAACACACTGCAGGAGTGCAATGCATTCTTTATTTGCAAACTGTAGGAAATTCTTCTGAGTAAATACATAAATTGGCACAGTCTATCTTAATGGAAAATCTATTATTTTAATTACTAGGGGGTGGTGTACCCTTTTCCTTTGGATTTTTTGAATTAGTAATTAATGACTTCATCACAAATAATTTCCCATTTATTTCTTTCATTTCAGGGAATTAAAATGAAGATAACTCATTTCAGAGAATTTTCAATATTACCCCAGGGTTATCAGGACAAACAGTACCATATGGGAGTGAGGAGGCAGGATGCAGGTTTAGGAATAACTGAAGCCAGAGAAAACTTAAATGTGAAATAATATGCACAAATAATTCTGATTATTGGTATTAACGACTTTATCTTGCAAACTCTCTTGCCAAGAAGTAGAGGTCATTTTCACCAATAAACTAGATGTAAAACTTGATCACAGGAGGGAAAAAGAAGAAAAAAGTCCCACAGCATAAGAGTAAAAGAAACCTGGTTAGCAGACTTGCCAAGCCCTGGATATTGTCAAAAGAAATTGTCTGTTTTTTCTTCACAGAGAGCAAAACTTCAGCAGGCTTCGTTTTGGAGCCCTTTCTTTGCCATTGCCTACCCCTACTCCAAGTAACATCAAAGCATACTCCAAGAGGAAATTTTTCCCTTGATATGATGTTGATGTAACTGGTCCTTGGATGGACTCAAATCATCACAGCTCTTTGGACTCAAAATTATTTTCAGTAGTCGTCAGTTATTTGGATTTGCTTCCTTTAGAGAGATGGAAAAGACAATTCCAGTTTATTGAATCCACTGCATTCCCATTAAAGACTACCCAAGCTTTAAATGTAAACAGAAAAATTCATCAAGCAAACAGATACAATCTGGCTTGTAAACTGGAAAGCACATGTATGAAAGAGCAGCACTTAAGTAAAAGAGAAAGTAAAACCAAAACAGGAGCATAAAGAAAAAAAAATCTCAAAATCTACCCAAAATCAGTCTATTCCTTCAACTGCTGCTCAAGGTCTTGATAAGGTTTTTTTCAAGCAAGTGCTTAAGGAAACAATTCAAAAATATCCTGCCTTTGCAGCAGTTGGTGTTAAGATTTTATGATGTATGGACCACAATGAATTTTTCAGCAGATAAGCAGCTTTTTTGAAGCAAATTGAAAGGGGCTATGTTTTTAGCTACTTTTGTAGCTCCCGTTAGGAATAGTTCATGCAAATTATTCACTAATGTTGTCTTTTAAGTGGACTCCTGCCTTGGGTTTCCAGTTCCTTATTTGAACCTAAGGCTTTACTTGTAGTGACTAGATTGCAGTCATTTCTTAGTGTTTTAAAACTTTTCTGTTGTGGGTGAATTTAGTTTTTTTCTTTTATTTTGTTTTGTACTTTTATACACACACACACACACACACACACACACACAGAGATATTTATAATACCATCTTGAGCTTCACTGCTTTGTTTGGGTATTATATTTTTAATAATAACCTGAGGATCTTTGAAGTACTGACCTTTTAACATGTTTTATCCTTTTTCATCTTCAAAAGTCAGTTGAGTTTCAGCTCTTTATTTAGAGCTTGTGGGTCTTTTTAAACCACTGTACTTTATTTCTTTTAAGTTTGGAGGGGTTGTTTTTTATTTTTCACCTGTTATTTCTAACATTCTCTTTTAGAAGACTACATAGAAATTATTCCTATATCCTGCTGGTTTTAGGAAGTTCCATTACATTAAGTGTAAACAAAGGTTTTATTCTTATCCCTTGCAGTGATGGTGGCAATTTTACACCAGCAGAATGCAATGCTAGACATCCATTTTATGCATTTTTCCCCTTTTCTTAGTTCATACTATGATTTGAAACTTTGTTCTGCTACTTCTCCAATTGTGATGTTGGAACATAAGCCCAAACCACAGCTTGTAGTTACATGGTTGATATTTTTAACCTCTGAGATGATAGAGAGTACTACATATGTTTAACTCTTTCAACTCAAAGAGAAGGAATAGGACCCTAATATTTTAAGCAATTATGATATAATAAAGATATGCCTGAAAGTAGGAATAGAAGTTAGACAATTAGACAAGCATTTCTGCAGACAGAACATGAGAAAGGACTTATTTCTGTTCCTGAGAACCTGATTTTCAAGTTAGTGTAGTACAAGCTATGACTGTATTTATGTATCTTGTCTTGTCTATGTCCTTAATTTGTCATGACTCCAGCACTAAATTATGAAAGATGAGTATCTTCCATAAAAGCAAGAAATGTAAGCAGGGTACAGAAAAGGATGGATTTAATAAATGGCTGTAATAGAGCAACAAGCCATTGAGTTCACTTACTACTGTTATAAACAGAAAGCAAGAATTTGTGCTACCCTTAGTATGAGTGCAATATTTGGACCTTATTTTATAAGACTCTCTTTGAAATATCTTACTTTCACTGCTGACATGTCTCTTGTACAGCATTCAAATAAGTGCTTTTTGCCACATGAATGCCAAAATTTGAGCTTCATTAATCTGCACTCTGAGTTTCTTGGCAAAATTATGCTTCAGTAAAATCTACCAGTTAGGCTAAAAAGGCTGTCTTTGGACCCTGCTTTGGTACTGCAATAATTTTTGCCTGGTTCAGAGACTGATTTTTCTCTAACGGAGTTTTGGAAAATGTGTTCTACACATTCCATCAAATCACATGTCCCTTGCAATGATGCATTGATTCCCAAAATTATTTGTAAGGGCAGTGTGTTGGTTTGATATTGGTTGATATTTGGAGAAGGAAGAAAACCATTCACAGAAATGGTTTTCCAGAGATGCTCCGGGGAGTTTCCTCTCTGCCTAGAAAAGGCCAATGGCTGTCTAGCTCTGAGAATTGACAGCTTTGTAAACCATTGAGCAGCTGGGTCCGCCTCCGTGGATGCCCCACTTTAAAAGCCATAAAGTTCCAAAAGTCCCTTTCAGCTTCCGGCTCCAGAAGGTATCGGGATCTGTGTGGGGCCGGCCCTGCTCTGCCGGGGCCCGCGCGGCCTGGCCGGGCCGGGCCGGGCCCCAGCGGCTCCCGGGCGGGGATGGGAGGCCAGGGGGGCCCCGGCCGGAGCTGGGCCAGGTCACAGCTGCTGAGATCT
>VWYI01004216.1:0-26155 GCA_013399455.1 Anthoscopus minutus | reverse complement strand
TCATCCTTAAAAACATGACATCCCATAAGCTGACATGTCCCATTCACTCAGCTGTGAAAATGGGAGGAATTTCACAATAGAAGAAATTTTTCTAAACCGGGCAGCTGCTGTTTGTGAAGATGCAAAGCCATGAGAAGAATGTGTTCTAGTGGAGATTTCTCCATGGTGTTGCGAGAGAAAACTTCTCACCCTATGAGAACTGAGGAAAGACTATTGTAGAAGTGATAACTGATTTAAAATCCCAGGTTTTGTTTTTATGTTGTCAGTTGGAAAAGGAAGGAAGGTAGGCAGGGGAGGGAAAGTGTTCTGGAAGTTTCATTTTGATTTTTCTTTTTCTATTCTTTCACTTTTGTTAATAAAGCTTTCTTCATAGTCTTAAGGTTTGTGCCTGTTCTTGCCCTTTTCCTAAAATCATAACTCACAGCAAGAGAATGAGTAAGTTTACTTACTTACTGGTGAGTTTAACTAGCTCTAAACTCACCACATTATTTGGTGTGTTGGCGAGGAAATTCGAATTGGCGAATCTAAACCACTACAAGAAATTGGTATTTCTGCCCAGTTTGAACTGAAACTGCCACAGGCAGATAGCTTTGACTGCATTGGTTGTTCATTTTCTGTCTGCATTTTTTTTTGCCTGGCCTCTCTGAGATGCTCCAAATTTACAGGCAGTTAATCTGCATGGACAGGCTGGCTTGAGTCATCCAGGTGCATGGGGTGAGACAAACTAGATTCTGAATGCATCAATAATATGATACACCCATATTAGCATCAATTTTGAATGATAAAAATATTAGATCAACTGTAATATCCTCTAATTATGAACAGTGCAAGTTTGATGAGGATCTGCTATGATTTAAACAGTCATGTCTGCTGGTCATGAAATACGATAATTTTTTCATTTTTACAGGAAACTTTCCTGATACCATACTTCTGTGATTTTTAAAAATTGTTTTATGAAGAATATGCAAGAAAAAATGTATTAGGATTACACAACAATTAAGTTATATGTTCTATGTAGTTTAAAATATCTAGAGAAGAAAAAAGTATGTGGATTTTTTCCATGTGCATATTCATGGGATTTTTTTAATCGAGTACCTACTTAATCAGAGACAAATTAGACCCTATATGACCCTAACTGCAGGGCTACTACAGCTATCAGTGTCTAAATTCAATCATCTTGATTGAATCTTTACAATCTTTACACGTTATGTATTTGAACAGATTTCCTTAACATGACTGTATTTTTAAATGAAATTTATCAGCTGCTGCAACCCACTGCTCAGGTTCAGTCTAGAGAACAAAAGGGTGGAATGATACCTTCCAGACACTGAGTCATGTTAGTTCTTGAGTAATTTAGTATGTGGTGTTTCTAAATGAATCCTGAGGACATTATGACCACCCCCAAGTACTCCTGTGTATGACTGAAAAAGGCACCTGGATTTTATACAATTACAAGCATATTCAGCAAGGCAGCTCCTGCCCTCAGGATACAAGGATAGCTTGCAACCCATCACATTAGGTGTAGCTGCTTTTTCTAATGTCCTCATAGATGATTTTGCATTTAGGAACCAAGAAGGAAGACTAAGTATGTTGTTTTGTTTTTTTTTTCCCAAGTACAAAAGAATTCAGATATTTTTCTTGCAAAAAGGACACGCTTAGAAATTAGTCTACATCCTGAATCTTTCTTCCAAGCAAATGAAAAATTGAATTGAGACAATGAAAAGCACATCCAATTAAGATCAAATGGAGATGAAATCTTTTTAGTAATCAGAAGTGTCATCAAATATGCACTACTGTACCTCCAACTGATAACAAGACACCTTTTCTAAATTATGCTTTTCTAGCAGAAGTGCCTTGAATAGTCATGTATTATGCATATAGTATTTGTGATGAAAAAAAAATTCCGTGTATCTGAAATAGAAATGCATGTCTATAAAGCATGATTTTTTCAATTAAACTGAAACAAGGAGGCAATTCAGGACTTTTGAATTTATGGACCTTAAAAATGGTGAAAATATGGAGCTGTTCCCACCCAGTAACTCAAGGACAGTGATGTCACATCTCTACTGTGAAGTGGGAGGCAGGTCAGGGATTCATGCCTTCCATGATGAGTGTCCACTCTGGAAATGCCTGCCCAAATGTTGAGCTCTGGGCACTGCACTGGAGCTTTGGCTTCTGCTTGGGCCTGCATCATTTTGCCTTTGCAATCTCTGGGTCACCACAAACACCGCTTTTTGTAAGAGATTACTTAGGAAAAAGTACACAGCATCTACTCACAACATTCCTAAAGTGTAAAGAAATAATATAATCATACTTTCTTTTTTTTTTTCCTTGCAAATATAATGCAGTAATTCAAAGGAGATATCATTTGTTTATCATCAGTTGGACTGAGATATGGGAAAGATCAGAAGTCCATTTCCCTTTCTGTTTAAGCCTATGAAAATATTACAGTTGTCTTGAAAGAAAAGAAGGTTTCTCCTCCTTACTCCCATTGGCATGATGAGGAAAACCCAGATCATTGCTAGTATTTCAGTTTTACAACTCATTTAATTTATAACAAATTAATATCTGCATGTAGATAACCAAGCTACAATGATCCTTTAGAAAGGAATGCATTTTCATTTTTTTTTGTCTTGTCTAAAAGCATGGTTTTTAACCTCTGTTTCTCAAATACTGTCCATCAGATTCTGGAATGGAAGCTGTCAGCCCCTTCCATACATGTGGATGGACTCCTTGAGAATACCACATACTGATTCTGCAAAAGACACTAGTACAAGAAAGAAAAACCTGCTATTTCTTTTTTTTGCTCATCATTTGTCTGAGAAGAGATGCACCCAAGCTCTGCTTTTACCTGTTTTTAGTTGCCAACCCAGTAGCAAAAATGTTGGTTGATGGCAGTGTATTGGGCTACTTGGATCTCTGATATAGAAATATTTTGTGGCAATCAATCCTTTTTTTTTCTCAGATGCCAGTAACTCATTGCTTCTTCACTTTTGGGAGCAAAATCAACAGAGATAGAGAACAGCTAAGAGGAGATGGAGCTGAGCCAATGAGCAAAACCAGAAAGTCAAGATATGGACTGAAAAGTCTGCATAACAGCATAGCCTACAATACATGGATTAATTACCTGACAGATACATTTTTTTTTTTTTTGAAAGAATTTCTTTGAGCATTTATTGATGCCATAGAATATCTTCACTATAGTCCATTAACAGGACTGAAAGACCAACAATGAACAATTTATTTTTATTCTTTTTTCTTGGTGGAAAAGTTCAGTCACATGCCCTTAACAATTCGAGAAGCTGAGTTAAATATGGGATCTGGCATTATTCACAAAATTGTGGTGATAAAAGGGACAGCCTAGTCAAAGGAGTAAGGAGAATGAATATCAGGTAATGAAAACGCATTGTAGAAGCTAAACTGAAAAGGTTTGCTACTATGAAGAAATTCTATTTGTTTTCTTCTAATTCTGCTTATTCAGAACTTGCATTTGTTACTAATTCAGACTGCCAGATACTTCATTTTGTTTTGCACTTCTTTGGATTTTTAAAATGTACAAAATTCTCTAGGTTGCTTTCAAAAGCCTCAATTAATCCTCTTCCAATTCCTTGAGTATATGACAAGGGAAAATATTTGTGTATATTTGGTTTCTGTTCTGACTTAATAACAAATGACATGATTAATGATAATCGATGACATTTAGCAGTTCTGATCCACTAGCCACCAGATCCTTAGCTCACAAGTAACCATTGAGATATATGTATCAAGAAAGCCTCATATTTCAATTTCTAAAATAAAAATGTCACAGAAGATAATCCCCAGGCTAAGATTTATAAGTGACTGTAAGATTTATATTAGTGATGGTTTTCCTGTGAGAATTATCAGGAGAAGCTGAGAGAAAGTACTCTGCACCACTAAAGAGGTGCTGGGGAGAAAACCAGGGAATTTAAAGGGATGCACAGTGCAGACATAGGTGCTAGGCAAGGCAGTTCCCTGGCATAGCTGCTGCTGACCCAGGTACATCAATGTTTATGTGCTCAGGGAAATACCTTAGCCTTCATTACCAAAATGTATCAAAAACTGAAGTCAGCATCAACTACTTTTGTGTAGACAAAAAATCGAGGGAACATGCTACTCCAGAGGTTTTAATTTACATCTTAATTACAAATCTGAGGGATAGCAGACCAACAAAAAGGCAGGCAAAGTGTGAGACGGCTGGCATAAACTGCTTTAAATGACACTTCTCCACTGCACGAGCAGTGACTACTTTGTTAGTGAGCTGCTTTCAGCCCAAAGCCAGGTTTAACCCCAACCAAAGCACCACAGAAGTCTGCTGAAAAGAACACCTAGAAGAAGCTGGTGAAGGGTCTACAGAACAAGTTGCATGAGGAGCTGGGGTTATTTAACCTGGAGAAAAGAAGGTCAAGGGGTACCTTATCACCCTCTACAACTTTCTGAAAGGAGATTGTAGCCAGATCGGGGTCAGTCTCCTCTCCCAGGTAACAAGCGATAGGATGAAGAGAAACAACTTCAACAGGTTCCTGGGGAGGTTTAGGTATATATATATATATATTAAGAAAAAACTCTTCATCAAAAAGGATTGTTAAGCACTGGAACAGGCTGCCCAGAGAAGTGGAGGAGTCACCACCCCTGGAGATATTTAGATGTGTACATTTAATGCATAGAAACATGGTTTACTAGTGGGCTTAGCAGTACTTGGTTAATGGCTGGACTTGATGACTTTACGGGTTTTTCCCAACATAAACAATTCTAAGAGACTTTGAATAAACATTTTCTCTCTCTGCTTTTGCTCCTGCAGCTTTTGGAGGCTTGGGAATTTTTCCTGAGTTTGCACTGGTCACCAGTGTGTGCAGCTGTCTGCACAGGCAGGTTTAGGCTGCTCTGTGCAGCTGCAATGCTTTTCCCTGGTAGACCAGCAGTGGCCAGGGACTCCTGCCAGTACTGTGCTACCATTACACCTGGATCGATCCTTTCTTATGAGTGGAGGGATGTAAGAGGCAGCACAAAAACTAGTGAATGTACCTGTAGTTTGCTCTAGACAAATGAGGAAACTAAATACAGCACATAACCCTGAGTAGCAGACCTTGATATGTGCAGCAGAAGTTGAATTGCTCATGACAAGTGAATTATCAGAGGACCTGATTGTGTGTGACAACGGCAAGGGGAAGGACAAACAAGTTTGCTCATCTGTGTCCAAACTAATGGCAAGGCATATAAGGGCTGCTGAAAACTCAGCTAGCTGAGGCTGTCAGAAAAGCATATCAGTGTTATTTCTGGTGCTCTCAGAGCAGAAGCTGATGCAAACTGACAAGCACTGAGTTTGCCTGTAAGGGCTCATATCACCAGTGATTTTAGTCAGCTTAAGTGAGCTCTTCCTACATTTGCATCACTGTCTTCTGTTTCACTTAGAGAGCATTGGGACACAAATTAAAGATGTGAGTTTATTAGCAATACTGACCACTAATGCTTCTGTAGGAAACTTATACTGGCAGAATGTGAAAAGTGACATGTTGCTCTCACAATATCAGATGATGCAGCTATTAATTGGGCTCTTGACAAAGGTGATTAATGTGTTTATAATTATGAGAACCAGAATGGGTCCCTCTGGCAGTGACACTGTAGTGTAGGTGTGCCATACAATGGTCCCCACAGCCCTGACCTGACACACACTCCAGCCAGTACTGTGAAGATAAAATCAGAGTGTGTACTATCCACTGGCACATGCTGTTTTCCCTGTAAAAAAAGGCAGAGGATGGAAGAAAGAAATCAGTAGTGCTATCTGCACTGAAGAGACATCAGGACTGTGGGGAAAAGTACAGCAAAGCACACCTACTCCAGCTTGGAGCCAGAGCTGGAGGTTGCCAGTCCATAAGGTGTGATGTATATCTCAGCCACTTCAGCAGGAAAAGAGGAAAGGCAGTAAGTTGCAGTGACTGCTGTGGAGAGGGCCCACAGCAGGCTGTGGGTCGGACAAAAGAGTCAGAAGGAAGAAGCCAGCAGGATTCCTGTGTACCCCTGAGAAGAAGAGAAAGAATATAAAAGTAGAAGAAAACAAGGAACATCTGTGTGGTGAAAAACACCATGGAAAAACAGGACTTATTTGTGTTTTTCATTTTTGGGGATGTTTTCTCAAAACAGTGCTTCTACCAATGGACTTGGGGGGTGTTGTGATGGTGGCCAATGAGATGGGGTGCACTAGGGGGTCAGAAAGGTATAGAAATGCTGTGTACGAGCACAGTAAAAAGTCTTGGATGAAACTTTTTAAGAATTTAACAGGTGTCATTGTCTTTGTCTACTAGGACAACTTCAGCGAGAAAACTGAACTAAAGATGCTGAGAAATGTCATTCATCAGTCAATAGAGGTGATGAACACAAAGGCAAATGAATATATTAATTTTTTTTGGTGAACAGTTTCTTCCTCCACCTTCCATGGAAATACTTTTTATCAGTGACCAAGGACTCTAAAGAACAAATCCTATCCTTAACTAGGTAAAACAATTTTAAGATGCCATTCACTCTTCTGTGGATCTGGAGATGACTACATCATTTTATATCTCTGAAGACAAAAACAGCAGGGAGTGCATATATGGTGAATATAGATCAGATGAAGAGATTGCTGTCTTGGGCTGGCCTAATGCCACAACACTGTTTCCAAAGAGGGCTTTGGTGTAGTACAATGTCCTATCTGTGCTCCACATTTGTGTGTTGTTTCTTCATGGGTTACAAAGAAGGACACACTACTTCACAGTTACCATCTTCAGTCAGTGCTGCTGCTAGGAAAGAGATTTTTGTGACTGAAAAAATGGCTACTCAGAGCCTGCAGACAAAGAGGCTCAAAAAGGAACCAGGAATAACCTATTAAAACACAAGACTGAAACCTGCATTTATCTCAGAAAAGATGGGAAGAGAGCTGCCCAAAACTCCTGTACAGAACTTGGCAGTATAAAAAGTATTTAGCTGTCAAGTAGGTATAAAATTCACCTTCATGAGATTAAAGGGAAATTTTCATTTGTCTTCTTTTCTCTTTTCACTTTTATAGCAAATTATATGTGAAGAAGGTAAAATTCAGCTCCTTACATAGGAAGATAATGTATTTTGAACAGTGATGCCCTAAAAGGTAATGAGCATTGATGAGAAAACCAAATTCAAAGGCATCTCTAAGCCTCATATGACAGTATGCTTCAAGCTTTGTTGACCAGGATCAAACACAGCTTTTTTAGTTATTACAGATTTTATTTGCTGGCTGGATTTCACAGAACCTAACACTGGAAATTTTTATATGGAAAAGCAGACATCTTAGTCAGACAGATAAAGATATAATTACATACTTGGAGATGCTTATTTGAGGTTTAGCATGTACACACAAATGCACTCACAGATTTCACAGTGCAGTGGCTAGAACAGCTGTCTCAAACTTCTGTCCCACTTTCGGTTGTTGTGGAAAATTAGAGAAAACAATAGCAAAGACACCCAGTAAGAGGGGAAAATTTAAATGTTTGCTTAACCACTAAGTGACCAATCTCATACATATTCAACCCTAATAAGGGCAATGAGGGTGCAGCAGTCTAATTCACAAGACTAATGAAAGTGGTCAGAATGCAAATGCATAGTAAAATTCCAGTTCATCTCCCATCCTTTAAGGAGAAAAATGATTGCAATCAACTGGAAGTGTTCATGGTTTGCTTTGACTGCCATTTTTTCTCTAACTGTTGGATGTTTCTAATGTCATTACCTGACATCAAACAGTCTTGAAGATTCAGCTCCAGATCCTGTCCTGGCAGACTTCAGGTAGAATTGTTCTAGGCCCCAGTTGATCTGAAATCTAAAGTAAATTCTTTACCATTCATTCCCCAAACTGAAATAGTTTTTATAAATATTATCTTTTGTGTTTGACTTGTCACTGTTGAAATTTTTGCTATTCAAAATTAAATGGTTATTCATTCTCCTCATTCCTGTGTAATTCAATGTGTATGCTGAGACTTCATCTAAAGATGTTAGTCCAATAATATTTTGATGATCATGACATTGAAAATTTGCTTCTTTCTTGTCTTATAACAGAAGTCTTCAGTGTGCACACAGAAAAGTAGGCATATATTTCACATTAGAATAAAAATAATCTTTTCTATTTAATGTGATAAATTGTAATTGTTGTTGAACAAAGATAGAAAGTCACACATAAGATAAAATTATGTATGTAAATACCAATAGAAAATCTTATCAGAAAATTTGAGTTATTTATTAAATGGCTCAAGTAAATGACAGAAAAAAATTAACAACAATCCTTGTTTTCCCTTATTACAGAAACACATGTAGATCATCACAAGAATGAAATAAGATGTCCTTTCTTGGAGATCTCACACAAATTTCCACGGACATGATCAGTTGAAGCAAGCTATTATGCAGTTCCTAAAATAGGTTCAGGTTTTTGTATGTCCTTCTAGCAATATTATCTGAAAGCAAAACAAAATATTAAGACTATTAATGACTGTACGTTCTTTTTTTTTCTACTTCAAACAAGGGAAATACACTTTTTAACTGGAAGGGAAAATGGTGAAGTGAATAATGCATAATGTGCCAAAAAATACAAATATTACAAGAACTACTCCTATAGTAAACTTGGCTTCCAGTACTTGTCGGTATTATTGGTAATAGTAAGAATTTTTTTCACATGGATGTAAGAGCTGACATCATTATTTTATGCACTCCTTAAAATTGCTTCCTTATTCCATTTTATTTTTAGTGTAGGCAAATAAACAACATTTGGAGACAATAATATACTAGCAGCTCCTGCAGCCACAAGATATCATGGGTTTTTTCAAATCATCCAAGATCTCTAGCACCACTTCTGACCCCTTTTGACTCTCCACATGTCTGGAAGGATTATCACATCTCAAGTGTGACATCTCTCTGTCCCTGGGGAATCCTTTACTGAATTCTCTTAAAATGTTATCTGTTAAGTCTGCAGTGTTACTCTGCCCATGTGTCTTTTTCTTCTGTTGTCCTCTTTCATATGACCTGTTTTTCCTAATTCTGGTACCTCCTTATGTTTACCTCATTTAAATCTGTTTTCTTTTTCACATTCAGGATAAACTGAGCATTCTTCAGTTTTGCTGAGTCTGCTGAGATTCAGGTCCTAAACATGGGCCTCCCACTGGCCCAGCTGCTTAACTTGTCTTTTCAAGAGGTGAAATTTCAAGTATGGACACCTAGTTGGACTAATTCCTCCTGATTTTAAAGGGACTAAGGGTTCCTCCATAGGCTGTGGGAACAAAGCATCAGGCACCTACGAAAAATGTGAACCACAAAAGTAATGGAAACATTTAATTTTCCTTCTTTGACCATTTCCTTGTGTGCTGGTGGTGCAGTCAGTTGGAAGTACAGTAGTCAGAGTGATGAGCAAAAGCTGTCTATTATTATGAATGGATGGGTGTTCTGCCTTGAAGCACAGTCCTGGCTGAATAGAAGCCTGTATCCAGCACGTGTCTGGCAAGGATTGCCAGATCAGTTCACAGTACTGTCCTTCCTCCTAGTATGTGATCTGGACACTCAGGGAAGCAAACTTCTCTCAGTAACCAAGGACTAATTCGAGACTTACCAAAAAGAGAGGCCTCATTTAAGATCTATTTAGAGATGATGAGTAAGGCTTAAACGTTTTGCAGACTGTTTACTGGACATTCACAAACTTCACAAGACCACAAACACCACATCACCCTGAAGTGATGGTTTGGCAATGTGTTAAGTCTAGCTTTAGAACTCCTTGCACCAGATCAAAAAATCTGAGTTTATATTGATCTGTTATCTTACTGTGACAGTCCAAATGCAATAAAAATTGCTAATGTTCTGTCAGGCTTCTTGTGAGATTAGGCACATCTGTCCCTAGCATCCTAATTTGAGCAGTTTTTTGTGTAAAGAATTTCCTTAAAACTTGAAAGTCAAGATATTTTAATGTGCTACCACCTTGCAGAACCTTCATCTGTATTTTTCTTAAGTAATCTGTGGAAATTTTCCTGCAGATAATGCAAAAATCAGATTTAAACCCAAATTTTGCCATGGTTCATTCACAGCTGAGTTCTACATTTAAACCTTCCTCTTGTCTCTAGCATTTGTAGACATTTCTGTCATGGTGCTATTTGCAAAATAGAGCAGAATAAAGCATTCTGCATTGGATCAAGTTAAATTATCTTAAGTGGAATAGAAAAATCCTCTAAAAGTGACAAAGAATAATTTGTGAAAATGTCAAACCTTGATAGTGCTCTGCCTTTTACACCTCATATCATCAGCTTAATGGATATGACTTACGCAGGTAAGTTTTCCCAAGGAAATAATTGCCACTTTTTACTCAAAGGTTTGCTTTATTAAACGTGGTTACGACATTTGTCCTCAAACAGTACAGAGATTTCTCATTATCTATTTGATTACTTTCTTGTTTGCTGAAACCTCAATGCATGTATATATTGTATAGAAATTTGGCTTGCTGAAGGAGAAAAGAAACATTTGTGTACTAGTATTTTCTTCAATAGAATGTTTGCCTTTCAGATTTCAGCTACAGTTAATGTAAAAAGACAGAATTTAAAAAGTATATCCGATCCTTGATCAGCATCCCATCAGAATCAGGCAAAAGCTACCTCGAGGCTCTGATCTACTTCATATCAACTCCCACTAATATTAAAAACTAAAACAAATAGCTATTTAGAGGACTACTCAGGAGAAAATCATTATTTATTGTGTTAGAAAACAAGCCCCGTAAGTAGAGGAGAACTCAGCTAGACAGTTACTTTACTGCCTAATTTGTATTTTGTGTTCGCTATCTATGTTTGCAGAAGTATTCTTTCTACATTCAGGACAGGTCACAGAGGTGTTTAACTCATTAGGATATCACAGATTAAAATGAAGTTGATCATCTTATTCCAGACCATACTGCATATTCATTTTCATTTGATGACTGTCCACTATTCCATTTGGTATGACTGACTGGCATTTCATCAGGAAAGATTAAATACTTCACTGCATTTATTAGAAACAGGCTTGCATTTCATTGCCAAAACCATGGATAATTGCACAAACACTAACAGGATTCATGGTTGCTGAAATGTAATTTATACAGATCTTTCATTTACTCTTACTCAGCAGCACCACTCATGTTCAAGAAACTGTCATCACATGAATGTTGAGGAGTGAAGGTTTTCCAAAACTGCTGCTCAAGCATCCAACTCATGATCAAAGAGCAAAGCTGAGGGGAAGGAAAATATAATGGTAAAAGAAGAAAAAAAATTCCTCAAATCAAAAATGTATGCTATGAATTTCAGGTCAAAGTAAAATAATTGCTTTAGTAATTTCAAAGCATCATGTTTTATTCAACCATTTAACTCAGCACAAATTAAGTTATATTTCTTTAAAATGTTATTTCTTATGGAAAAATGAACTCTCAATTTTGAGGAATCAAGATATGCTACCCTGAACTTTCCTCAAATCTTTTTTTTCTAGTATTCAGAACTGACAAAAATTGGTCCTTTTCTTAAAAAATCTTTCGATTGTTTTATGAAGAAAGCTTCTTTTTCTTGTGGGCAAAAATCAGAGTTTCTTTACTTGTAGAAACACCAGGTCCTGGAATGAAAAATAGCCCATGCATTGTGAATCTAAATGATAAACAAGTGAATTTCAAGCATCTTCTGTTTAAAACCTCAAGTCTTTAAGGACAGAGCAGCAGAATACTGATAGGGAGGGGAGCTATTTAGAAAATTGTTGGCATACTTCTGTTACACAAATACACCTGGAACAAAGCTCATTTTCCCCCCATCTTCTGTAGAGTTTCTTCATCACTGTAATATAAATGATGACACTTTAAATGTCTTCTCATTCTTGACTGAGAGACCCTTTGGCGTTACACCTCTGTTATCTTCCCACAGTAATTTCGAGACTGGAATGATGGATAGCCATTAGTGATGGATGACTTGATGATTCATGATTTTCACTGTTGACATTAAAGAGGAATCACACTAGGTGGACTTACATTGATCAGCTTTCACACGTAGGCTTGGAGCTGAAGCAATATGGAATCTATAACTGGCAATGCAGGAGAGTTGTTCACTGCATTTCACTCCGACTCCCGGCTTGGAGAGGTTCCAGCATTTTTTTACTGGGCTTGCCCCAATGTGGGTACATGCAAGTACAGGTGATCTGCCATCTCAGAATTTACTCATCATAAGTCAAAATGGTGTGATCTTTAAGTGCAGAGACTGCAGATTATAACATAAATGTCCACTGAACCCTATGAACCCTAAATCAGTCACATGAGAAAATGCCATGAAATTTTTTTCTTCCCCAATAATGAGTCACATTAACTTTAATCGTCATGATTATGAAAGACTTTCAATATCACACTAAATCAATATGCTCTTTTTGTCACCAAATCTTGAAATGCAGAGAGATGACGTTTGACACTGATTATTTTCTATTTTAATAACCATGAAATGACTTGTTGATAGAAAAGTAAAATATCATATCTGCCAGTAAAAGCAAAAGTAGCAGGACATTCCTAATTTTCCAAAGTTGAACTTTGAGCCAAGAAATTATCCATCTCTCTGAAAAAGTTTACTGTACACATGACAGAGGTAATGCATCCCCCATTCTAACTGGAGTCTCAAAAACTTGGGACTATTAGTGTATTTATAGAATTAATTGACAGAAGATGAATTGCTGCTGTTAACAACATGACTGACTAAGACTGACTGTCTGACAAAAATCATTCTTCTTCTTTTTCAATCTGAAACTTATTCTTTTCTCTTGAGTGGAGCTGAATTCACCCTATTTGACTGAATATTAAATAAGTGATGGAAATTAAGCTGCATATAATCTTTAGGGTTTATATTAATGCAAAGTGAATAATGAAAGTGTATATTCTTTACAGTGAAGAGAGAAGAATTCTGTCAGTTTTAGGCTTTTGCAGAAAAAAGCCCTAAATACCATAAAAGGGCATCTAAAACCATTAGAGTATTCTGAATATGACATTTATCAACCTCAGTGTACTACGTGCTTTATGCATGTCTGAAGCATATAAAACACTTTTAATGCATACTTGTAGAAAAAACCCCTGACATTGCCAATTTAAAGATGAGAATTTACCTTGTAAAAGTAATTTTTTCTTTCAGAAAGCAAAACTAACTTATTTAGTACTCTTCTAATGAAGAGTTACATTAAAATGATGATTATGAACAGTGATGCACCTTGATTTCAAAAAGAATACAAAACATTCTGCAGGCAATTACTATCCAAAACTTAGCATATGAGCATCCAAAACCAGCACATAAGTTGCCTACATTAAGTCTCTAGACTTTCCTCAGGACACAGTGGATGTCACAAAACTAATGAAAATGTTAATAGAATTTAAAGCTGCAGAATCATTCGACTGCTATTGATTATTAATGATCTCACTGCACTTTCACAGTAGAAATGCTTGGTTTTGAATCAGACTTCATGTTGTCAGCTCCATTTCATTAATCATGTTTTCCAGTGTGTTAACCGCCTATGATATTCTTTACATTTTTGTTTGGGGATTTTTCCCCCCCTTTAACCACATTGAATATAGTGTAAGCAGCCTAAGATATGCCTCTTTTTATTCCAGAAGTAGAAGCTTATTGGGAATGGATAAGGCTGTCACCTCAGTATAGGTTTAATGCATACCACAGCCCTGCAGTTCCTTCTTGGAACTGTAATTACAGTAGTTTAAAACAGTCAAATCTACTTTTGTGTTGCCTTTAATCTACTTTAATCTAGTTCCTTCCAAAATGGACAATATAAACTGAGGAAGATGCAGCAGACTTTGAGGGTAGCAAAAAGCCTAAAGTTCAAAATGACAACTGAAGTATCCCTGGGTGGCCTTTCATCTCCATAAGGTGCATTTCAGTCATGCCTCAAACCAGCTGCAAGACTAGATGCGTTGATGTAAAACTTGAAAGTGTGAAGTATGGTCATAAAATGTTTATAGGCTTTCCAGATCCCATTCTCATGAAAATATCCACAATACAGGCAATGTCAGCTCTCCTCCTGCATAGCACAGCTCAGCAGAGACAGCAGATTTTGATACAGTATTCTTGGTGATTAGTGATCACTCTGGCTGTTTTCCATAGACCCTGCTCTGCTGAAGTAATTTCCATGGGCCAGAGGCAGCTTAGGGCAGATTTGATGCCTCATTCTCCTTTTGACTTATGTCAGAGTAGATATGATCACTTAACCCTAGACATACTGCAGATCAGTCTTGACCTTTCTACCCAAGTGGCACATCTCTCATGGCAAAATAATGTTCCCTAACCCCGAAACTGAATGGTGGAACACAGCTAAATTCTAGTTGGTTGAAATTCCTTCTTCCAGCAAATAGATTATCCATACCCTTTGGTGTCCCCCACATTATCTCTCTGACCATGTCCCTAAACTGGGAAAATGATATTTGACTCAAGCCAGGTAACCTGCAAATATTTAAAAGCTGAAGTTCGTAATAAAGTAATTCTTGTGCCTGAACTCAGTGAGTTTCATTGTGAAGATACAGCCAGAAATTGCCCAAGCACCAAATTAAATTTACTAGTAAAAGGAGAAATCAGAACTGAATCTGCCTTGCAAACACCCATGAAACCTTACTCATAAGAAAAAAGATTAGCCACTGCAGTGATTGCTTTTTGAGAATCATTGTTTTAGAATTCAGGAGGAAGTGCAAGGTTTATATTACCGATACATTAAATAAAGCAGAAACACACAAAAAACAAAGAATCCCTCTAATGATACACAGATATCTAACCATGAAGAAACTGCACATGAAATAATTCCAGTTAGCACATTAAAGTGAGAAAGATAGCAAAAACTTGCAAATATTTACTCATTTAATAATCCAAATATCACCAACATTGATTGGTAAAATTGGTTGATTTAAAAGACAGCTCTCACTGAAGAAAATTACTTTCTAAAATTTTTTGCCACATCTGTTTCCAATATAACGAACCTGATTTGTTTTATAAAGAAAATACTCTAAGTGTATAGGCCTCTCATGAATAAGGTCCATACAAGTGGGGCTTCTAGTATAACATTATTTTGGTGGTGCCAAATATATTAACCATTCCATTAGAACACAATAAACTTTCACTATCAATACTAATGTTTGTAAATATATGCTGTTTGGAATTGGTCATCAGTTGCTAATTAATGGATAGGAAAGACAAGATGTTTGTTTTGACTAACACTATAGTAAGTCATATTTTTATCTGGGTGGATATTTAGTAATAAAGTTACCTCTTACTGTTGGCTCAACCTCTCTTTTGGCCTGCAGCATGGTGAATACTTTAGTTCTGAACTGATAGCTCTAAACACATAGCTAAGGCTAGCTATGATAGTTCAAACTTGTATTACGAGGAGAAGGACAATGAATTTTCAAGGCACTTGCTCAGCCAACCTTAGTGCAATAAGTGGTTACATGAAGTCTTTCAGGACTCCTTACTAAAAGTAGATTTATGAGTAATGCATAAAAATGTATTAGACTTTCCAGTGCAGAGAATTAGTGATCTTTATAGCTGCGTAATTTCTACTCTAGGCCACAACAAAATTACCTTGACATTTACTTTCAGCTTGTGAGAAAAGTACTTGTCTGCCATTCTCCTGCCCATCTGAATATCACAGCCTTCAAGACCTTCATAAAGACAACTCAGTTTTCCCTATTAGCTAAATTTACTTGCAATATGACATTATGGATCCAGAATTAAAACCCCTGAAGCCTCTAGTTATGTGCTTCTGGAGATGTGTGTATATATGATAAAAATATCTCCATAAACAGCATAGGTTTTCTTCTGTCATTCTCAATATTAAGAGGTAAAGGACATGGTTAGAGAAAAGAATTCCCAAAGGAAAAGGAAAACCCCACAAAATCTTTCAGAGAGTTTATAAGATATCCTGCCACTTCCCTTTGCATATCCTTACAAAACCAAGGAGATGGGATAAGTTTTGGGAAATCAAATGGAGACATTGTTCCTATATCGTATTATGATTTTGTCTAGATAAATAAATTTAGCCACTTCACTTTGTCATTCTGTAATTTAGGTTCATGTCTTGTCCTGTCTTGTCTGTGTAGATTGCCCTGTCAATCAAATGGAATTCCCCAGCTACCAGTCTTTTTCTAGGTAGAATATTGCAAGACATATTGCACTTCATTCTAGCATATGAAGAATGTTTGCATCTCCTGAACTGGCTCTCTATCTGTATTTCTCGTTGCTCTTCAAGAGACATACATAACTGGATTTTGTCTCCTGTCTCCTGCAGTCCTGAGCATAGGTTGGCACTCCAGCAAAATGAATAATGTGTGAGAAACAAAGATCCTCCAAATGTCATACATTCAATTATTTCAGAATTCTGCAGTATTATCTAGCAGATGCAGTATGACCTTCAGCCACCCTGGAAACTGATTTTATCTCAATTTTCCACTACATTATTTATTTAAAGAGACTTCTGTGGTGTTTGTTATTCAAGCACTAAACATTCCTAAGTTCTATTAAAAAAGTCTGATTAGGTCTAGATCTTATTTTCACTTCAACTAGGGGATATGTTGCTTGTGTTTTAGTGCATTATAGGTTATGCAACTTCTCTGAATTGCAGATCTTTTTCAAAGTTCTTCATGAGTAGAATATTCTCTACAGTAAACAAGAAATTATCTTGAGAAACACATATTGAGGTTAAATATACTTGATCTTATATTTCCACAAGTGTATCATTGCCTCTCATGTGCCTTCAGTCAAACAGAATATTTATTAACTTCATAGAAATCAAATTAATAATTGGGACAAAAATGTGTTTAGATAAATATTTCAATAAAATACTAAAACTGGTTCACAGATTTTCTAATTTATATTAATCATTAAAATATATAATTAATCAATATTTGCATTTAGTAAATTTTGCCTTATCAACATGAAAGAAGTTTATCACAAGCACAAACATCCTTATTTGTGGGCTTGTAGGCTTGAATTGACTTCAGTGTTTATGAATGATGTCTGAATTATCATTCCAAAGAAACAAAAATGTAAAAATAAAATCAAAATAATTTGTCTCAATATAGCATAAGACTTTTTTTGTAGTAGATTAACATTAGTATGGAACTAGGAAGTAGATGTTCATTTTAATGTCTGTAGTGGGTTGGCCTTGGCTGCATACTGGGTGCCCATCCACCTGCTCTATCACTCCCTTCCTTGTCAGGATGGGGAGAGGGAGAAAATGGAAAAACTCTTGGGTGGTCAAGGAAAAGGGCATTTTAATAAAACAAAAGAAAAGGCCAGACAGAGAAGCAGAGAAAACAAAATATTGATTTTCTACTTCCCATCAACAGGTGATGTCAGGCCACTTCCTGAGAAGGAGAGCGCCAGTATGTGTAGCAGTCACTCCAGAAAACAAATGTCCTAATAACTAATACCATCCCACTCCCTCTCCCATTTCCCTTAGCTTTTATTGCTGAGCAGATGCTGTAACGTGTGGAATATCCCTTTCTTCAGCTTGGGTCAGCTGCCCTGGCTGTGTCCTCTCCCAAGAACTGGCCCACCCTCAGCGTGCTGGTGTGGAGGGACACTTTGGAGAGACAGCCTTGGTGCTGCGCCAGCCCCACGCAGCAGCAGCCAAACACTGGTGTGCTATCAACACCTTTCCAGCACCAACAGGCCAAAGCTGTGAATGAAAATGAAATTGAGTAAATATTGAAGACTGGGCATATGTTAACTGATTTATAGAACTGAAACCCCAGATTTCTAAGCAAAAATTTAAGTCTGGCTGCCATAGAAAAATCAACCACATTCATGATTACACACTGAAGAATATCTGTGCTTACCATGTCATAATTCAGTTGAACATTTAGGTGGCTAGGCCAGTATACATGTGGCCTTAATTAATGTAATTACATAAATTAAAGTAAAGGGCATTAATATTTCATGGATTAGCAAACTAAATAAAAATTTTAATCTCACTAGTGGAGTTTCCTGACAAGTGCAGAAAAAGTGCAGTAATTAAAGTACGATATTGTCCTCAACCTAGTCAGGTGCTACAGAGCCAGACCTCATCTAGTTCAACCTTTTTCTCCAAAAAATTGTATTTTGCTGGGTTAGTAAGCAGAAATGAATGTTTCAGTAAAAGTATTAAAAGGTGTTCCAGACTACAGAGTCTCCTTTGAACTGACCCTCCCTTTTTTATCCTGTACCTATGTAGTTAGTGCACACTTCCCAAATGGGTGAATTCAAGACTTAAATTTCTACATTTAGTGAAGTGTATGGATTCGGTTTTAATACTTTGGTATGACAATACTGTAGTGCTAATATATGCTACTATCCACCTCCTCCTTGAAGCCAGGTCTTTGAATAAAGGAGACTGAGATTGTAATTTCTGTGCAGAAATTAGGCGGGTGAGATGTATTTTAAACCATCTACTAAATCAGGGGTTGCTTCTAATGTAAGAATTGTTTTGTTGCAAATCTGTATATAATAATTATGCAATAGAATTTATGTGGGAAATGGGTCAACAACCTCTCAAAATGGATTGTTTGCTTAGATTTAGATTTCTATATTTCTGTATTATAGAAAATATCATGATCCAAAATGTTGATGCCAGCAGTGCACAGAGGTCTCAAGCATCTAGCAGCCTTCTAAAGAGCTTTTTAGGATCACACTGGATTCTTCCATTGCATAAAATATTTTTGTATTTATTGCAGGTTCTTTGAATTTATGCTTTCTCTCTATATTATATTGAATTCGAGGTAAAGTTTCCCAATTTCAAAGAGCAGATATGAGATTGAGTGCACTGCTATGAAGCTTCACAGAAAATATCTTCTTTTACCTGTGACAAAACAGATCACTGACTCTTGGTTTACATCCAAGAGTTTTAATACAAGTATCTTTTTATATTTGCCAAAAACATTGGTAACATTTTGGTTTGCAAAGAAAAAATTAAATACTCCATAAAAAAAGAAGACTTTAAAAACATTATTTTTAACTTTAAAAAGTATTTTAAAAATCATCAACCTAAGGTAATAAATCTGTATTATTATAGCCACAAATACTAATGAGAATGTAGGTAAACTGCATCTGTACCATATGCAGTACAGATGAATTCTTCTAGGAAATATTTTGTGACATATTTAAATCATGGAAGTGATTGGTGGATGTTTTAAGTATTTGTGATTAAGCAGAAGCTTAAGCCTTTAGTAATGTTGAAGCTAAATTATTTCAATCAACCTTCTTAATTTTCCTGGGCATGATTTCTCTGTTACTGCATTCATAAGCAATTCAATAGAGATGAGTTGAATGTACTTAGTAGAGCCAAAACCTCAGGTATTAATAAGTGAAGTGCAGTGGCCAAAGGCAGCCAAACCATGCATTCTAAACAGGCAATTTATGGAAGTGTAAGCAAGGTATGACCTTTGTATTATTAAAAGCAAGCTACTGTGTATGTCCTGTATACTTGAAGGCTATCGTTCACAGATGATGTTTCCCTGTTAACAATATGATATTCACAAGACATGAATCATGTAGGTATCTTTAGTAGCATTTTCATTTGTTATTATTATTAATTCATTAGATATTTCTAACATCTTGATATTATTATTGTATACTAAATTAAAAAAAATAATTTTCTAGTGATTTATTTTTTGCACACGGTAGGATTTATTCATTTTTTATAAGTCATTTAATGACATTATATAAATTTTCCTTGTATTTTGTTCAGTATCAACTTATTCTATCCGGCAAAATGTTCCTAGTCTTCAAAATGTCTCCTTTGACGAGTTAAATAGCTCAGCCTAACCACAGCTAGTAATTATGTTCATTACCTTTTATCCAGTTGCCAGGATTGATGATAATTTATTGAAGTAGGAATACTGTAGAGTATACCGGTGGAACTGGAGGTCAGATTTGCTTCTAGGAACTGCTGTTAAAGATAGTAAAATGGCCCTCACTTCCTAGCTTCCCTATGTTGATATTGTACAAATGACTAATAAACACTATTGATAAAGCAGGACCAATTTAAAGAGTGAAAGCAACTCCTGGTGAGAGATAGCCTTTCCTTTGATTGCAACGAAAGTGAGAAATGTGAGTATTTAGGAATATGCATCCTCCACCTTTTTTTTTTTGTTTGTTTTATTTGTCTGTTTTGGTTTTGATTTTTTAATTTCTATTTTTTGTGCAGCTTAATATCTTTCATTTTCGTCTTTCCATCCCATTTTTGGAGTGTGTGAAGGGCTTATCTAAAGAGCAGTAAAATCCATCCCAGGCTACTCTGGGGGAAGGATTTGAGCTGACTCAGCTGTGGGGTATGGCACTGTGGAGTACTGAGAAAGAGGGAAAGGCTCCAAATGTACTGAAAGTATTAGGACACATGAATAGAACCTCAAGAATTATATATTCAGGGTACTGGGGAGGTGGTACTCTTTACACTCCAAGAGAATTCTTCAGGAATAAATCAGAGACATAACTTGTAGTAGTTAAATAGCAGAAGACGACATTAATATTGCGCTTGTCTTAATGACCACCATGAAAACTTGATAGTCTCCACTCCCAGATCACAAGGGACCATTATTTTCAATGTTCTGTGCAGGATAAAATCTTTAAAACCCTAGCCCACTAAAACTAGATTAAGATTTATTATAAGAAAGTCATTTAAGTAATTTTGAAAATGTTCCAGGGTTTTAGATTAACAACCATTTCATTACTTACTACCTTTTTAAACTAGGTTATAACATACTGGTCCATTTCACAACCAAGTGAGGTGGAGATTCATTTTTGAATGTCTGCTCTTCCCGAGGCTTACCTAAACATGAATGCGTTTTCTTGGTTTTGCATCATAAGATTTCACCTCCAAAACCTATTTGTGGCCTTCCAATTAACATTTATTCCATGCTTAGTTGCATGATATTTTGCTCCATAATTAGAAAAGACTGCTTAAAAATAATCATCCTGTTACATTTTACTGGTAACAAGGGGGAACAATGCATATAAACTGTATAGCTTAGGAACAATACACAAATACAAATTAATTTAGATGATCTTTCCCAATGAAGATAATAAAATTTAGTGTCTTTTCAGCATCTATAAGGATTTGATTTCTGGAATGGTTTAATTTGTAGAGTAAATAATTCCAGAAATGTCTGTGTAAAGATGCAAAGGTGCTGCATAATGAGTTAAATTTATTAATAACACCATCAGTAAAGATATAGTGAGTTTCTCAGTCTTTATTTTACTTTCTAGAGGCATAAAGAAATTCTGCTTCTCACATCTCCTTTTTGAATTGCTAGTAAATTTTATGTATTAGAAATTTAAAGTAAAATTCAAGATTTTTTTCAGTGATAAAAAGCCTGTTAAGGTTTATTTAAATGATAAAATGATCATAAAAATATTGATCTAAATGACCATTTTGCATATTTTTATTTAATCCACTCCCCTCAACTATATCCAATTCATTTACTTGATCTTTAAATCAAGTATCAGAATGCATGATTAACTGAAGTCAATCCTTGACCTCCTGTATGAATCTCCCGAAATGAAATTCTAAACCTGTATATTGCCTTTAAACTTTTATGATGCCACATAGTTTATTTCAGGATTGAAACTACAGAGCTTAGTATATCCAAAGCTGATTATAAAGTTATTCTGAGACAGAACAGAGACAAACAAACTAGATAGAATCAATTACCCATCCTACTCCTGAGACTGTCTGGCATTATTAAATCTATAATATTTCCATATAGCAGTATCTATTGTAATCAGTTTCTGTCTAGATACCAACATTCAAGCCACTCCTATGAGCTATGTGTAGAGGCTATCTCTTCTCACTGAAGAAATAGATCTTGTTGTACTTGACTTTCATCTGAATTAATGTACAGTCCAAAATGAATTTGAAAATAGTAGGATGCTTAAAGAACAACAAAACTGCAGGAAAAATAGTTTTGTATTTGTTGAAAAGAAAAGAAACAGGAAAATTATGTTTAACACCTAATAGAAAAGACAATAGTACTTTGGATAGATCAAGAAAGAAATTGTTTTGCATCTGGAAGCCCCAAGGAAAAATTCGGAATAAAAAATTTCTTACTAATATGTCTACTTCCTTTCCCTCTGCTTCTTTCATCTTATGGAAGAGAAAGAGTAGAGAAAGAGTACAATAAATTCCGCATATATTTTGAATTTCTCATAAGCATTCAAAATTCATTTGGGCAGACAGAAAGATACATCACCATTACCTATGCAGACAGAAGTGATCCTAACCATCTGCACTCCAAACCAGTGCACAGTAATTATCAGGTTGTGAGTACAACCTAATATATCTTACCTCTCATCAGGACTGGTTAGCTGAATGCTACCCTAACCACTGCTAAATCACCCCAGTGCAGAACTGGCTTGGGTACACAGGTCCTAGGGCTCGTGGAGGAGGTCTGCTTGCTTGCAAAATTCTGCATTAACATAATTGCACAGGAATGGGACTAGACACCTCTCTGAAAGAGTCATTTCATCAGTATGAAATAACTTCTATTAGTTTGAAAAATTATCAGCCTTAGATATGAAACTAAGCATAAAATTGCACATTTAATTATCTTAGTAAGAAACGTAGCCAATATGTTTACAGGGATATTGATTAGTCTCATTTATTGTTTTAAGTTTTACAGCTGAAGAACAGGCTCAAAGGACTGAAGATATGGAAAATGAGATTTATAATTTATAAATTAAGATTATAATGTCTTAAATTTCCTGTCTCAACATTATGTTACTCCCCATGGTACGTCACTCACACTTGAGCAATTCTCCTGGTTCCTGCTGTCAGCTCTTTGGAGAAAATCAGAAGAGTTTCAAGTTGCTTATTTTGATCTATAGTCTATTTTATCTAAAATTCATACTGTGTATACTTTCCAAATTAGATCATTAGTTAAAGAAATTGAGAAGCAATTTATCAAATACTGTAAAATAACACAGTAAAATCTTAGTGAGCTCCTGCTAAAAATATCACTATTAAAAGGGCATAAATGGCACTAGAAGTTTATGCCATTTAAACAGAGAGTTGGAGGTCAGTCCCTTTTCTTGAAGAATATGTACAGTGGACTCAGGAATCCTGAGGCTCATGTTGAATTCAACTGTGAAGTCTTCATTTCTGGGCAAGTCTCACCATGTGGACCTAGTATAGAAAAATCTGCCTCTGCTCTGGTGTGTCAGTGCCTGCCCTCAGGAAAGGATTTAGAGTCCTGAACAAGTGGGTGGAAATGCACACTGTGATTTCTGAGCTGAAGCTTTCTATTTAGACGCCCTCTGATATTTCCTGAAAGCTAGCCTGAAGCAACACCCTCTCCAGCTGCTGAGTTGCAATGCAATGTCTTCTAGCCTTTGTGTGGGAAGAAAGCATGCTTCATTTAGAAGCTATAATCCAGGGAGCATCTTCAAACCTGGCTGACTCCATGTGGGTTCACTATGACACAAGAAACCCTCACACCTGAAAGCAAAAAGTCCTAACCCTAAAATTTGTGGTCAAGGAGGAAATTTTCTAAGAGGGTAGGGTTTTTTCCAAATTACATCTAGGAAAAAGTATGTTATAGCTGCCCTTAAAAAGACTACAACAGCAGCCAGGTTGAGCAGGTTTGTGTTATCACCTCTCCAAAGAGTTAGCTCTTCATTCACCCAATATGAGGGTGTGTAATACTACCCAAGAACTACATACTCCTGGGTTTCAGTTTACTTTAAATTTCTGCAGCTGAGATGAGTCACCAGCTCAAAGTGCTCCTCTGCCCACTGACCATAGCAGGGATCTAGACAAATGAGTTCAATCTAGAAGTCTCACTCTTACATAGCAAACTTAGGGAAGATGAATCTCAGCTGCACTGAGGCATATGTAGAAATTTCTCCTAGATCTAATTCTGAACGTGCAGTAGGTATGAATTGAGCTGTGCTCTGTAAATCCCAAAATTACTCATAAAAATAAAAAACCTGTCTGTGTTTTGCAATACAAAAATAATTATTCAGCTAAAATGGAATGAAAAGCAGCTAGTTTCTCTAGTTGCACATTTTTGGATTTGTCATTTATAGACTTTAAAATGAATGTATGCAATAAAGCAGACCAACTGAGCAGAGTTGAGTATAAGGCCTATAACAAACAGACCCTTGCCCTTCTTATCAAGCAGATGGAAAACAGGTAGAGCAAAAAAAAAAATACTAACAGGGAAACTAACAGATTAATGTGGTAAAATTCCTGCACTTGCAGCACTAATGTGTTTATTGGCAGAGATGCAAAAATGCATGTAGCCTACTTTCAATTTCCCAGAGCACAACTGACTTAACACTGTCATGTTGCTCAGGGTAACAGACTCCCACCTAGGAGTCCTCCCACGTCACAAGATCCATGGGACCCTGGAAGTTACAGCAGAAAGAAATTACAGTGTGCACCAAATTGTTGGAGCTGATAAAGAAAACACATTTGCCCTTCATGTATTTTTAAAGAGGTTCTCTTTCATTATGACTTACAAATGGTTCCCCTGTGAACTGCAGAGATAAAATTAAAATTGGCTTTTTTCCCCTCAGCTTTTGGAAATCTGCATGTCTCCTGTCCCAAGGATGGTAATATTTCAGGATTATAGATTAAACTAGCCCACTTCCCTGCTTTGAGTCAAGGTCAAGTATAAGTGAGCAGTTCCTTACAGATATTTTTCTCTTGTGTTACTCATAAAAACATTCAGCTCAGAGATTGAACATTTTCCCAAACTAGCTTGATCCCATTTGACAATCCTAACACTTAGAAATGTTTTATAATATTTTACTTTATTAACAATTGAAGCAAATTTACACTGGTCTTGCTTTTGGGATTTTTTTTGTTTTGATTTTCTTATGATCCTTGCTCAGATTTCCTTCCTAATGCTTTTATCTTACTTTTCTGTCAGCAGCCTTAGCAATCTCATTCCGTGATTCAGAATTTACAAATTTCCTTTCTTACTCATTTTCCCTGAGTTTGCATCAAGTCATTAAAAAATGTTTGAAACTGTTCTTATACATGAGAAAGAACTTTGAATAGAATAACTACTTTCTTAACAGTAACCCAATGACATCTGACTTTAGTGGAAAAAGCAACTAAGTTGGAAAGATATTTTCTGACTTCGTAGTTCTCTGCTTTAGGATTCTGTTACATTCTGTTCAGCTACTTAATTCTTATTTTGAGGTTATGCATTTGATTTTCTATTCTTGATGTGATATCTCCATTTGATACTAAGAAAAAATCACCTTACTGCTATCACCATTTCTCCAATTTACCTGCATAATTTGAATTAAAACCTGATCCTTTAGGGATTTGTAAGCCTTTTACAGCTAAATATTATGCAGAGATTTTTCAAGTATGAGCTCTGTTATATCATCCAAACATCCCACCAGATCTGTCCTGATTTGACAACAAACCATTGATAACTACTCTGAGAATATTGGTTTCCAACTACTTGTGCATGGAATTACTAGCCATTTGTTCCTTTCTGTTTTTCCTACCTTACCCACTGCAACACTGGATAGAACTATGTCCAGAGGGCTGTTGGGTCAAGATGTGC
Organism: Anthoscopus minutus; assembly: GCA_013399455.1. Lineage (NCBI taxonomy): Eukaryota > Metazoa > Chordata > Aves > Passeriformes > Paridae > Anthoscopus > Anthoscopus minutus. Next base: position 567 of record VWYI01004216.1, on the reverse strand, counting down.
AATCATCTCTCTGGAATTCACAGACCTGTAATCTCATCAAAGGATTACACTGCTCTGACATTAGCTGCTCTTGACAAATTCATTTTGGTGGGTTGTAACTACCTCTTAGGTGTATAAGCAATGTTTCTGCATGTTTCAGGAGCCAAAGTTAAGCAAGCTGTTCTGTGAATCCACCACTCTTGTTTTCCCCATCACAGTAAGTTTTATCTAACTTGAGTACATGTCTGTTCTGGTTTGAGAGACTCCAGTCAGTGAGAGACTCCAAGCCAGAAATACAATTTATTAGGAAAAGGGGAAAAATAGAAAAAAAAAAAAAGGAAACCACTGACAAAGTCAGAATACAACCTTACACTCTGTTCGTCAGGGTGTTGGTAGCAGTCCAGTTGGAACAGTGGCTGCAGTCCTCCTGGCGTAGCAGTTGTGGCTCTGTTGAAGCAGTGATGCTTTAGAAAGGTGCAGCTATCTGCTGGAAGTCCAGTGGTGATAGATGAGCCTGGTTTTCCTCTGGGAGTCCAGTGAAGAAAGGCACCTAGGTGTTCCAAATCTCAGGTTTTTATGCAGGTAGAG
>VWYI01004199.1:0-15888 GCA_013399455.1 Anthoscopus minutus | reverse complement strand
TGAGGTTTGTTGTAAGTTTGTTGTGAGAGTTTTGTCAGCCTTTGCAAGCTCCTGAATCAGGCAGATAAAACTGGTGTAGTGTTTGATCTGAATGCAACCTTCTAAAATTGTCTCTTTCAGATGATTTGCAGTCTGGGAATACATATTTTTGTCTAAGCTCTCCAATGTCTCAGCTACTGTAACATCTATGCCAATTCTGATCATCAGATTTGACTACATTATTAATATATATTATTTTTTTTATTTTACACTTGTCATATTTTTGTAATGGCAAAAATAATTTTCCTCAGGAATTACTGATCATTATTTCTGTCAAATCTCCCCTACCATGTCACTGAATTTCTTTTCCTTTCAAGGAGTTAGAAACATACCAGGATATTACCAGCCTGTTCTTTCTCCTAGCATCTCAGATGAGTGAAAAAAATTGTAGTGAGTGCATAGCTACTATATTTGCTATAAGATTTCACAGAGAAAACTAAATACATTGTTTAATGTCTCCTAGAGTCAAAAGAAACAGCATGAGAACATCTGTTCTACAACTCTATACCTTGGGAAAAGAATTATAAAGCTATTCTATTCGGCTAGGGTGATTTCAATAATTTTGGAAGGAGAGGGGTTAATTTAGGGGTTTTTTTCATTTTGTTGTGTAGGGTTTTGAACAATTTGTTCAAAAATAGCCAAGAACTCAGAAAAAAAAGAAGCACCTAGTTGCTCTTAACTGCTCAGAGTGTGCTAGATACATGACAGTGCTGAACCGAAAATACCACCAGCAAAGTAATCATATGTTTAAGTGGATTAATTTGACTGTTTAGCAATGGGTTAAAAAAAGAAGCTGGTAGAAGTGTTGATCTAATATTTTGAAGTATCTCTATTGGCACCAGAGTTGCTCTAAAAAAGATTTGGCAGGCTCTCTCTTGCATTCACAATCATAACAACCCTACTTTAGTCCTCACAATTGCTACTTTTGTGCACACTTTACAGAGTTCATGTTTTCTTTTAAATCTGGATGATTACTTTCAATGACTTGAAGTATTAAGTATTTTAAATACATTAGCAATACTGGAAATGCAAAAAAACCCCATATATGATGATCTAACACCATCAGCAATAAAATCTGATCTTAATAAGTGACAAACACTGAGAAATACGGTACCAAAAAGATTAAAACAATTTGCAGGAACCACTATAACACCTTGAATCAATGAAGCATCTGAATGTACCACTCTGACTTACTTCCTGCTCAGTGTTTGTATCTGCAATTTGGTAATTTGTAGTTACCAAAGTAATTCTATTCTTTATCTGATGGCTGATAAAGAATATGGTAACTACTTAAAAATTATCAGAGTTTTAAATGAAGTACAAGCATCTGTCCAACTACAAGAATACTAAGAAGCCCAGTGCTGACCTAGCAAATTAATAAATACAAGGGTCATAATAAATTTGAATTGTTTGGCAACTAGCTTATTTACACATAGTGAGGAAAATATTACATGTAGAAAGGCCCTGACCAATCAGATAATATTTTGTTCTAGGGAGAAGATGGCAATAAATGACTTTGAGAAGATCTTTGCAATCTGAACATTCTATGACGTCCCACGTAAGCTCACATGAATAATTAGTAAGTATCATAGTCTATATTTACCTACACAAATTTAAATAAAAAAGAGAGAGAAAACTGTGGTAGATCATTGCAATTTGAGAATCTAGCTAAAAGATCAGGATGCAGCTCCATGAAAATCCTATTACTTAATTGAAGAATGAAGTCAAAACTCTGCAGGGGAAATCTTTTTAATATTACTTACTGAAGATACATCACTTGCAAGAGGATTTGCACTGCACAGTATCAATTGCTATTACAGCTAATTATTGAAGAACTAATAATTTAATTTTGATTATGTAGAATTATAGAATGGTTTAGGTTGAAAGGAACCTTAAAGATCATCTAATTCCACTCGCCCTTGCCATGGACAGGGACACCTTCTGTTATATCAGGTTGTTCAGAGCTCCATTCACCCTGGCCTTGAATATTTCTAGGGATGGGGCGGCTACAACTTCTCTGGGTAACTTCTTCCAGTGTCTTACCAACCTCACAATAAAGAATATCTATTATCTAATATCTTCTTAATATCTAATCCAAAACTGCTCTTTTTCAGTTTAAAGTTTTTACCCGTTTTCTTACCGGATGCTCTTATAAGAAGTCCAGCTTGTTTCTAGGCCCCCATAAAGTGCTAGAAGGCTGATATAAAATCTCCATGAAGTCTTCTCCAGGATGAAAAACTTCAACTCTCTAAGCTTTTATTCTTGTTAAGCATTTTTGATAGTCTGTTTTGTTAAATGAATTTAAACTTCTATATTTTTTTAAAGGATAATTTAATGTTTACTATGTTAGCCACCTGTTAAAAATAATTCTCATTGATCATCAGTGCTGTGGGTATAGGAAATGTGAAATAGAGAAACCAAATGGGTTGGAATAGTTCCCAAAAGCACTGAGAAAGCTTCCCTTGGCTGTGCTTTTTAACAAGAACAAAGGTTAAAGACATTAAATTGTTGAGTTCCACATCTTATTTTATGATAACAAAACACCATAGAATCGTGGAAAACCAGATAACAACACAAAGCTTTCACAAGATTTCCATGTAATGCACAGGGAAAAACTTTCAATAATAAAAACATTTACTTAATTTTTGAGGAGTGATTCTACATATTATATTATGTACATATAACTTAGCAGCCTAGATGACATTTTACACATATAATTTACAATTTTACAGTTACAATTTTCTTAGGCTGAATTAATCTAAGAAACATGGCTATTTCCTTCTGTATTTAAATACTAAAATAATTTAGGCCATAGACCTGTCTTACCAAGTCTGTAGCACTAAAGTGCTAACTGATCCTTTCTTTATATAATCAGGGCTACAAAATATCCTAGTTTTCACAAACAACATTTCTCTGTCCTACAATTCTATCCTGAGAGGAGAGGAAGAAAAAAAAAGAAATAGGATTTTAGATATTTTCCTGAAGTACATGGGCGGCATAAAGTTTGGCAGGAAACTGTTTCTGTGATTAGGCTGAAGGACATACAGAACTCCCACACAGATCCATTACAAATGAAGCACATGTATGAAGACTTCCAAAATCTTCCAGATGCCTCAGACTGAATGCCATTTTAGTTCACAAGAAGTTCCTGACAGAAATATTGAACGATATGAAGGAAGAATTTGTTGTGCATTTCTAAAGTCATCTTAGGGCACTTTTTCAAACACCCTAGACAAGGACAGCTTATGTAGGTAACAGGAAATGGAAATGTACCATCTCCAAGTACATCTGGTTAAATGGAAACACTTGTACCTGGAAAAAAATACTTGTGACTGAAAGCTCTGTGCAAGACCTTCAGGTTCAAACGTTTATCTAGCTCAGGGCATCAGTAATAATGCAGAACTGAAGGAAAGCCACCTTCCACCAGATTCTTTGGTGCTGAATGACCTCTGAACAACTCAGGGAGACAGAGATAACAGAAGCTCTTCTGGGTCAAAGAATAAAGAACTAAAAACCTCACAGAACATAAAGGGAGTTAGGGAGCTGGTAAGGATCAAACAGTTGTTCACTATGTGCTTCACTAGTGTTTCAAACATCACTGCTGTTTCATATGCACAGATCATTGTAAATTATTACAATAAATCATGTAATTAAGTACTTCAGTTGTACTTCCTAATCAAAAAAATGTGAGAGAAGAAAAAGTTAAAAACGTTAATGCTCTGACACCCAGTAGCTTACAAAGCAGGGTGGTGCTTTTCTGAGGCCAGGTCTGGTACCTCTAACTGAGGACAAAAATCTGGAGACCAAAAATACTGGGTCTCAGGAGGAGGAGTGCATGGCCACCAGTGGATTACCACCTTGATAGACTGACCAGTGTTGTTGCATCTGGTGATATCTTTCTTTTTCTGTGTCCCTATCACTATCTTTCTCTTTTCCTCTTCCCTTCTGTGAGAGTAAATGTACGTTGTTTTGATACTGTTGATTGCAAGGTTTGCTCAGTCTCAAATTCAAATGTTTTCAATTTTTGCCAATAAATATTGTTATATTTACAAAGACCACTGTATAAACATTATTATCCCTCCTGTTACTGCACAGAAAGAATTAAAGCAGCCTGCTTTTTTCTCACTGGGTGGAATGTGACAAAAAATTAATATAATTTTTGCATTCTTGGAAATCTTCAGTGCATAGGAATTCTGAGTAAAATCTCCCAAGAGTCATAATAATAGCTAAAAAACCCAAAAAACCAATAAAACAAACAATCAAGTAAGTTTCCAAAACCCATAACACAGGTCATATTTTGACTATATTACTGGGGAAGGTTTAGTATGTTTTTAGAAGATACTAACTGCTAAATTCTATAGCATAAAATTAAACATAGCAAGACACGATAAAACTGAAAGATGTAACCATTATATTTTGCAGGTTAATAAGAGCAGGACAAGGGTCAGAGTGAGAACTCACAGAGAGAAATGAATCTTTTGTCTATTTGTAGAGGCTATGTGCAACCTTAGGAAGCAACAATATCTTTTATATTATCTTTATTTATTTGAATCCTAAAAATTACTATCCTTTCTCTGCAAAAAAGAAGGATTTTGTTTACCTGTATTCTCTTTATTTTACAAAAGTGATATAAATCCATAAAGCAGAGTAACTACAAAAGCACCACACATTGTAGTACTTTACAAAAAGTGGCTTCTATTGCTGTTTCATTTATGAATTAGTCTAGAATAAAGAGATGATCTTGAGCTTTTGCCATCTGATTCTTTAACTTGACACCAGTTTGAATTATCTTCTATCAATTGTCCTCTGCAGTTTCTTCCCTGCTTAATCTGTTTTTCCTAGGATTTGAACCTTGATTATCTAATTTTCAGAATAACTGAAATCCTTGAGCCTCAATTCTAAATGCTCTTTCCTGCCCTTTTCTTTATTGCCTCATTTCCTTAATACCTCTATCATAATGAGCTCTTAAAACCTGCACATTGTATTTCAAATGTTGTAGTGCTCACTGCTGTCTTTCTCTGTGCCAAAATAATATATTTTTTAAATTTAATTATCAGATAACACTCTTATTTTATTTTAGCACCAAAGGTATTACTTCAGCCGTTTAATTTTTCTTTTTCAATGAGGTGTAGATCCTGGTATTTTTAGTCATGCTGAATGTAGACTTCATTCCTCAAATGCTACCTCTCATTTGAGATGGGAGACTAACAGAGAAAGAATTTGTGGTAGTTAGTTTAGACTTCTGAGAGTTAGAAGATGTGTAGTGTAATCAGATGTTCTTATTTTGGCTGGGAAAGAATTACTTTTCTCTTTAGTAGCTGGTACAGTGCTTGGCTTTAGATTCAGTATGTGAATAATGCTGATAATGCTGATGATTTGTTGGTTTTTATGTACTGCTTATAATCAAGAACTTTTCACAACCCTACTCTGCTAGTGAGTAGCTGCACAAGAAGCTAGGAGGGGACATGGCCAGGATAGCTGATCTGATATTTCCAAAGCAATATACCATATCATAGAATGTAGGAAATGAGTAGTACTTTGTTGCCAGCTAGTGTTAAAGTGCAGCAAGATATAAAATTTCAAATTTTCTAGATTTCTAGCTCTCCAGATTTTTGCCAGCATATAAGTGGTTTGTGCAAGTGCAGATGTATTCACATGTAGGATTACTGTAATCCCTAAAGCTGATCCTCTTGATTTTAACCTCCACTGCCTGGGGGTCAAACTGTATTTTTGACTATGCAGTGCAATATCCTAACAGAAAATCTGCTGGAGAACTATTGTAAAAAAGTGCAATAGAAATCCAAAAATTCGTATATATGGAAAATGAATGGGAATGTCAATATGTGGAAAAAAAAAAACAAACTGAAGAGGACAACCCATAAGTATGACTTGTATTGATGGCACCTAGATGAACAAATGTCCCAGAACATCTTGGGATGACAAGGTTAGACAAATTAAAACCAGGGAAAGCCAACTCAGATTAAACAAAAGATTAAACTATAAGAGATGCCAAAATGAAGTTATTGAACAGGGTAGGGGACATAAGACACCAAAATAGGGAGAAAAAGCACAGTGAGTTCTGATGAATCAGACATACAGAGAAAAGACTGAAGTCATTGCCATGTTCTAGGCGGCACTAAAGGGCAGATCAAATACCAGCACACACTGCCTTGCCTCCTAGCTCCTTGTCCTACCTTTGAACAGATCTTGGCTTTTCTCTTCTTCCCACAACTCATTCCAGCTCCAATTTCTGTTTTGTTGGAGCAATGGGAGCTGCTGCAGCATCAGCCTGATAGGCTTGGGTATATTTTCCCCAGCTTAGTACCCTTGCATATTATACTTCTGTTTGACTACCCTGCATGCAAGTAATCTTCAGTTGAAACTCACGCAGATTTTTTTCTAAAATATTTCTTTCCATCAATATACAACAAAGACATCTCCAAACTCAAAGTAACTGTCAGTTAAAAGTGTCAGTGTTTAATGCTATTTACAATGCAATGCTGCATGAACTAAACAAAAACCAAATACTTAAAAGACATCTGTACCAGTTGTGAAGACAACACAGAGATGAGTCAGCCAAAATGTCTAGAAAAAAATCCTCAGCGGTCTCCTCTGAGATTCTTTTTGTGTGCTCACTGTTTCTCCCTTCCAAGTCTTCTCCCTCTCCCCAGATCTAATACTAATTTTGCAATTCTTGTAAAGAAGAAATCATTACCACATCCTGGGAACACTTTAAAGGGCTTCCTTCCCATGTTTTCTGATTTGCTTATTGTCAGAGAAATTCAACATATTGTGTGCTTTCTGCTTTGATGACCCTTTAAATATTTCCTTGAATATAGAATTTGCACATGTCTAGCAGCTCCTTCACAGTCTGACAATGTGCAATAGTTTCTGAATAATTAGCTGTGCAAGCTAAAACCTTCTCAAAAAAACAATAGCTCAAATAAGCAGCATTTGAGTCAACACATATGGAAAACTGATTATGGATTAAGGTGACAACATATCCTTCAGATCAAGTATTCGAGTTTTTAAACCCACACCTGTTTTTGACTGTATTAAAATAGATAACTTTACATAGTGCATGCCTCTTCATACAGCAGTGTAAGATAAGGATATACAACTAGGCCCTTTCCTAGCAAACTAATTGTTATGGAATATTTTGTATTCATCTTGAAAAATATCAAAACAACAATCTTCAACAATATCTCTATTCAGTTCTTCTATACAGAGGGCATATAAGGGACATGTCCTGAGAAGAAAGGAGGAGTGTAAAAAGCAATATTCAAGAACTGGTTGGGATATATAAGAAGATTTTTTCATCTCCTTTTATTTTATAATATTTTTTTCCCAGAGAAACAAAACTGACCTAGGAACAAACTCAGAAAATTCAGTAAAAATTTCATTTTTACTGAAGAGTATTTCCACATCAGTTCCCTACTGTCATCCTTCACAAGATTTCCCATCAGACCAGAAAGGCAGACAGAAAAACAATGAATTTTACATTAGCCCAGTACTTTCTAGGACTACATTTTATCAGAGACAAATCTGATAATAAAGTTGTATCCTTTACTAAGAATGAGTCCCAATCTTGTTTTGTACTTTTTCACTGTGAAATCACATATAGATTAGTCAGTTCAAACTGTGTGGATGTATGAGGAAAGGTTCTAGGCATGTTACTGCTACTTCTGTTCCCTATCACTAGACACGAAAGCACTATTTACTAGATTACCCTCTTTCTTTGGGGTAAATACCATCTGCTTAACAATGCAGTTACACTATTGATAAACAATATCCAGGGAGAGAAGGAAAATCGCATATTGCATGATCTTTTAATGCCCATTCCATTTTTACGGTAATGTACCCCTCCAGATATTTACAGATTAAACGGTAACAGATCACATTGCAACTGACAGTCAGTCAGATACCTCAGTCAGTCACAGTGGCATAACACTTGGAACAATTATATATATGGCACTGAATTGCATAAATAAAATTATCCTGTAATCTGTGTCTGCAAGACATATTCCAAAATTAATTGTTAAAAAGGACATTTCCCATTCTTCACCTCTTCTTGTGCTTCATTCACTTGTGAATTTTCTTAGGCCTTGTTGGAGAGCATCCTATGAATAACTGGGCTGTAAAAATCTGTTACTCAATTCTGTTCTATTGGATTTTTGGAGGACAGGCTTGAAGACCTTTGTAGGGATGTACTAAAGGACTTCTATCTGCACCAGTGGTTTAAACTCCAATTTCCCTGCAAAGCATGGTGTTATCAGACAAGACCAAAAGTTGAACTTGTATGTTTGCCCTTAGTCCAAAATAAGCCAGCATGAAGGCAATAATACATTTAGATGAGATTTTTCATAAGTGAGTAGGACTCATTTAAAAGCCCAGTTAAACTGCAGTGAAAAAAATGTCTGGAGGCTGAACACATTCAAGTGATTCAGGATAGAACATAAGGGCATGAGTATCACATTAAATTATTAGCAGAGATTTCAGCAGGAAACATACTTTAGGATGTGCTATGTCTTGAACACTTTACTGCCTACCTTTCACAATGCATTATAGATACTGTAATTTAAGAGAAAGAGTACTCAATTTGAATAGCCTTTTAAAATAAAAGGAACTTTCAATTTGTATCAATGAACTTGAACCAGACCTTTAAGAAAGAAAGAAACAAAACCCAAAAAAACACCACCAACAAAAAGCAAAGCAGATTTACAAGAAACTCCACATAAATTCTACAAAATTCTTTGATACGTGGTAAAAAAATAACTGTTGATTCATGCGAAATACATATGTCAGTTTTTGCTATTGTACTTAGGTTGTACTAATTTTCAACAATTTATAAATGAAATGGAAGTATGTTTGTAGGAGGTTTTAGCCTGTATGCAATTTTTTGATTTAAGCCGGTTTTCTTCTAACTTTCATAGTCACTAAGAAAAGTAGAACTAGGAAAGCACAAGAATTTTAATAATTATATTCCTTTGAAGTGTGGAATTTTTATGGCTTTGTTTACATTGTCAATTAGAATAAAATGTCAAAATATTGAAAACTGGTGATTTAAAATAAATGAATTTTAAAAGACAGAAGCATCCTAATTTCTTTGACAAATATTTTTACATTCTATATAATTTCATTCCTGCAGTCAGATTTTTTTTTCATTTTGAATTGCATTAACACTAAGTCTTGGTAGTGGTTTATGCAAGATTTAGTTCATCTATTTTGACATGAATAAGACAAAACAAAGAGAATTATTTTATTGAATATATAAATTCTGTAGTTTTAATATGCCCTAGAAGACTACCATGACCACACAGCATCACTAATTTACCAACTCATTTTTAATTTATTTGCAAAAGATTATGTGAGACTGACAGTTCCTTGTGATGTCCAGCGAAATACAGTCCCATTGACAGCAATGCTCTTTGGATGACATTCTGTTGTCCTCAGCAATGATTTGGAGAGAACATGAATTCTCAGATGTCTTTCTGAAATCTCCCCCATATAAAAGGAACTGTTTCAGATCATCTCATGAATTATAGCAGTTCCAATAATAAGTGCTGGCCCTGCTTCAAAAGGCAAAATTTTGTAATACAATCTGTCTCTTGAAAAGTGCTTAAACTCAGTTTTCAGTAGCCTGTGCCAAACAATCTATTTTGCATAAACTGAATTGAAGTTCTCCAAGGAGATTTTCTGTTCTCCTAGAGATTTCATAGCTGCCAGCTCAGTCCATGTCAAATTTACAGATGACAGTCAAGTATGAACCTAGCTGGTTCAGCAATACAGAAGGGAAAAACTTCAGTTTTTCATTAAAGTTCCTTGTAATAATTCAGCCTCAGAATTATGAAAATTCAGCATGGAGACGTGTTGCAGCTGGTATTTATTTTTCTTATTAAGCTGTTTAATGTTAAAAGTTTCTGCACCACTCTCCCTTCCCAGCTGGTGTGTCCCTGGTTGCTAAATTATTTAACCCTTGTATTGGGTCCACCCCCACCACCAATCACTGTATCCCCTCCCTGGTTTCTGGAATCTTCCCTGTACCTCCTCCCTGGGATGTCAGTCCATGGTCAAGTCTTCCCCTTTCCATGCCAGTCCACCCTGATTCCGGCCCCTTATTCCAGTGGATTCCATGCCAATCCACCCTAGTTTCCACCCCCGCCTCTCTGTCCACTTTGGAAATCCCCTAATCCTTCACGCCCCAGTGGATGGTTCCCTTGCCTGTTACTCCATGTTCCACTCTGCTTGTATTCCATTTGATGAGAATTTTTAACCCCCACTAACTGGACCTCCCACAGTTTTCTCTGACTGGTTCTCTGTCTTCCCCTTGGGTGGTAACCTTTTATAACGTAAGATTTGCCTTTGTTCTGGGCTTTTTCGGTCCCTGCCCCCCCGGAATAAACCCATGGAACTGCAAACTGAGAAGCTGTCTCCTTCTGAAACATGAGGTTAGAATTAGAAGATATTAATCATAGAAATTAGAAGGTATTGAGTAGTAATAGGCATATAAAATAATGAATATTGCTTAGGGCCACATCCTTAGGTTACGTGAGAATATACCGTATCCTGGCCTATGGGAAAGGAAGAGACTACATGCCAGACAGCAAGAAAAAGCCTGATAAGGGTATATGGAAAACAGAATACAGGGTGTAAACATAACTAAAAAAATAGAGCTCCTTATGTTCTGAGAACAAATGGATCCTGACCCCTGGCTTGGACCGTGGCCAAGGAATCAATGGGATTGAGACAGCTGTGCAGACGCAGAGACAGCTGCAGACCAGAGACAGCTGTGCAGGCGCAGAAGACTGATAAGCTGATTAGCATACAGAGCGGAGAGGGAGGAGAACCAGGAAATGACCCATGGTGAAACTTAATGTGTATATAACATTCCAGGAGATAAAAGAACATGTGTGTAAGCAAGGGACACGCATGTATTTGTGGAAATGTCCCACATGCGTCCGGCCGAATAAACATACCTACTTTAAAACTCACTCTGTCTTTGAGTTTTAGAGTCTTGTCTCCGTGTGTCAGCCGGATCCTTAACATTCGGTAACTATAGAGCACTGAGCTCTAAGCCAGACTGGGATTCAGCCTGCTATCCTGATCTGTCCCACTCTCGGCACACATGCTGGAGGGATGCTGAGCTAGTCCACTTTGACTCCAGCACCCCATCAGAGGTTCTAAAATCCTTGTGAATTCTGTTTTACTATTAAAAATTCTCTGGTCTTCTTATCCGTTAGTAAATTGCCTTTCTCTGTCCTTTCATTTCTCTGCATCTTTTGAAGAAATAAAATCTTTCCTCCACTGCACCTTGCTCTGCTTTACTCTCTTTTAATCTTTCACTATATATTGTATGGTTTCACATAGGAGTAAAATTTCCATCTCTGTATACAGCCTTCAAACTCTTTGCTGGTAGGACAAATCTGTTAATTTCTTAGGAATAAATAGCTAATGTTTGAATTACACTTAAAGCATCGATAACTGTGAACTTCTGGTGCCAAGTGTTTCCCTTCTGCAATTGTTTATGCAGAGAGACACTGACTTTCCTCAGAAAAGGCACATGGTGATTCTTTGTGCAGCCTATTTAGATAACCATATCAAATGTTCAAAGAGATTTTTATGCTTAGTTCCTGTTGGAACCAGGAACATGCATGGAGCACAATAAGAAGTTATAGGCACCTTACACTCTCTCACAGTATGTATCTATTCAAAAGCTTTAAAGAATGCAAGGCGGATCCTTCTTCAATCCTCTGTGTCTTGGTTTGGAAGAGAGCTATTTGTTAGGGAGGGCAGGAGCCTCCCTTGGAATGAAACATATAAACCCTCTCCTTTGGAATTATAATTTTGAAATTAAGGGCTCTAAGGTAAAGATATGGAGGTTGGAATAATAGCTTTTTATTAGTATGTATAACAAGGCAAACAAACAGCAATAACTATGGCATTAATAACAAAACAGAACTAGGAACCCTGTGGCAGCCTTCTTGGCCGAGACGGGAAAAGATGGAGGAGAGTCTTTGCTTCACAAACCCCCTGTGGGCAGTCAGTCCCAGTGATCCAACTGGACTCTGAGGAACATCCAGCTGGAAAAACAGGAATGAGCAGAAATCCCAGCCTGGTGGATGAAGTGTATCAGAAGCTAAGCAGTGCATGTCCTGACGGTACAAGGGGTGCGGGGGCGAGGGTCCCACAGAAGAAAAAGATCCGTCTAGGTTATGGTGAATTTTTTTCCCCAAGCAACAACAGCTCTGAGTGACTTCTGCTCTGAAGCCCCAGAAGCCAGACAGCAAGCAGCTGTCCCTGCCCTTCCTTTTACCTGCCCCTCGTCCCACTGGGACCCAGCCAAGTTCTTTGTGCTCTCAAGCACCCAATAAGTACCAGCAGTCAGGTTTCCCTGCAGCTAATAGGGAAAATTCTATAGGTGAAAAGGAACAAAAGGAAGGACACCTTACCCCCAACACTCTGGAAAGCAGTTTATCTAAAAATAAAATATAAATCACAAAACCTGTACCTTAGATGCACTTTGCACTGGGCCTGTGAACCGATCAGTCACAATCACTTTTTGTGTCAACTTCCCTATGTTTGATATATATAATGTTTCTTGAAAAAAATCTGTAAATTGCTGTTATAGCTCCATGCCAGCACCATATAACTGATCATAACTGGACAGGTGCTCTATGAAACAACTGAAAACAATACTATTGTCAAATCTTTACACTGACAAAACATACACTTTAAATTGATTTTTAAAGTGCTATCAAATGCAAGCTCTAATACAACAAATGGTTCTGTGCAAAAAAACCCTGATTTCTATAAAAAAAGTGAGAACCTTTCAGCTTAGGGAAGCTGGGAAAATTAGGCACCCTATGTATCTCTTGATTGCATTTTCGTACACCATCTTGTTACTTTTATTCATGCAGGGTACATGATCACAAATAAGTTCTTTCAAAATCAAAATTTTGCTAACTTTTGATTAGAGTGATAGAGAATCCCTCCTATGAGGAAAGTCTTAAAGGATTTGGTTTGTTCAGAGGAAAGAGAAGGCTTAGGTATGACCTACTTCTGGCCTTCCAGTACTGGAAGGGAAACCTGCAAGATGTAGAAAGACTGTTTACAAGGGCATGTAGTGACAAATGCACAAGGGGAAATGGCTTCAAATGGAAAGAGTAGGTTTAGATTAGATGGATAAAATTTTTTACTGTGATATTGGTGGGGCATTGGAACAGGTTGCCCATGGAAATTAAGGCTAGGTTGCATGGAGCTCTGAGAAGCCTAGTCTAGAGGAAGGTGTCCCTGCCCATGGGAGGGGGGTTGGAAATGGGTGATCTTTAAGATGCCTTCCAATCCAGACCCCTCTGTAATTCTATGAACTCTAATAATTATTAGTCAATGCTGAAGTCAGGATGATGCATAGCAAAATATATGTATGCATGACCAGGCTTTCATGCTGTTAGCACTTGAGATTGGCCAAGGGAGTATGAACTTCAGTGGAGAAGCCAAGTAGCCACCCTTTGCTTGTGTGGTCAGCTCATGCATACTGCCATAAGAATCCTGCAAACCAGTAAACACAGTACAATAATTGTTAATAATAGGCCGTGGGCTCTGTGCTAGGCCAACTCCTGCCTTTTGGCACTGAGTCCTGACTGGACACAGTGGTACTATGCTCGCCCTTTCATTGTTAAACATCACTTAAATGTTGGCAGCAGCAGCTCTTCTAAAGCACTGGCAGAGGATAAATAAAATTATCCAGTGGGTGGGCTGCCATTGGTCTGTCAGTCTTGCCTTACATGCACACATAGTGCAGTTAACATTAAGTATGCACCTCAGGTCCATGTGTCAGCTAAATTTAAACTAGGTACAACGCTGTTGTCAGTGTAGCTGCAGCAACAGCACAGCCAGCAACAATTCATCAGCAACACCACCAGGAGTTTTGTGCTGCCATGTCTAAGCTGTCAGCAGTTGGAAGGGGGTTCAAATACAGCTCCTCTTTAGCCTATACATTACCTCCTACAGCTGTAGTCAGTTCAGAGACAAGAAGAAGGAGGTACTCTGAATCTATTTATGGTGTGTAAAGGTTTTGCCTAAGGATTAGGATCTCCAGTTAACCTGCAATAAAATACATATTGATTTAGCAATTTATTGCGCAGGTCAGTTGTAGGTCACTGGTGGGGTGAGGGAGAAGTTCCTGACCTGCTGACCTGACAACACTAAGACCATCTGTAGCTGGAGAATTGAGATTGTGACAGTTCAGCTATCTTATGTGCATATTTAGAGAAATAAAAGACTAGTAATTAAAATGTTAAATATATCACAATTTATTTAGCTACAGCATATGCATATCTAAAAGCATTATTCTTTGATGCACATAATGGGTTTAATTAGGATAACCTAATTTCATCAAGATAATAAAGGATCTGGTGAGACCATTGGCAGAAAGTAAGTAGCTTCAGCTTCTTAATTCAAGTAGTTTGAGCTTAAACTGGTTTTTCTCGTATTTTTGACAAAGTAATTGAAGATATTGACTTTTTATGAAAAAATAAATTAATCTAAATCAGCATCTGGTTACCAAATTAATAAGGTTTATTTTCTTTTCTATAAACATGAAATACTGAAATATTTCAGAGTTTAGATAGTTGTCTTAGAGTGACTTTATGATGCTTGTATCTCCAATTGTGTGTTCTGTTTATGTGACATATTAAGTTCTGCACCTTTAAGACTGGTTTTGAGAGTGAAGAGGAGAAAGAAGAAGTGCACAGTTTTGTTTTCAGAAACAGCCTTCACTCCCCCACAGCTCTCTCCGGACTGTGTTGTCTGCAGCACGGACAGACAGCGGGACAGAGCTCTCCTTTGCTTTTAGTTAGTTTTTAGCTAGCTGGGGCAAGGAAGTTCCCTGGACTGTGGTTTTTTTTTCTTTTTCTTTGGATCCATTCAAACCTGCTCTGGACTGAAAACCCAGAACACCCCAGGAGCTCACGCCTGTGCCCCACCGGGGCCTGGGCCTCGGCACTTTCCGGGACCAGAGACTGAGAAGGGACTGAGCGAGTCGAGCTGCACCTCACAGCAAGGACTTTCCTGGATTTGCCATCTCTTTGAACAGCGAGAGGTTTCATTGTTTAATATTATTCCGTTTTTATGCTTGTGGATATTTTGCTTGTTAAAAAAACAGTTTTTTCCACTTTCCTTCAAGGAAATTTTTTTCCAGAACGAGTTGGGAGAGAGGCAGCTTGAATCTGTTTCTTTTTTTTCCCTGAAGAGACCCCATTTGGAGGTTTCCTCTCAAATTTGTCCTAAACCAGGACAATAGTGTTCAAGAGAAATTCCATCACATCCAAAACAGCTCTCCTGGAATGTGAAACCTAGGATATGGAGTCTCATCCTTTTGCCCTAGTACAGTACTTCAGTGGAGTTAATACAAATTTACAGTAATTTAAATAAATTAAACATGAGATCAAAATCAAGTTATCAGATATACCAGAGGTTTTTTCTTTATTTTCATTTAGTAATCTTATTACCGATTAAGAAACATTGTAATTATACTTGATTACAATAACCAAGCAGTATAGTCACCAATATTAACACTGTAACTTAAATACAAATTGTTTATACAGAGTATTCAGAACTGGAACAATAATGGTGAACCACACAATATGTTATTTAGTTCTGTTATTCAGTGAGTGCATAAGTTTCCTGTGCAAGTTTTCTAGCATGGAAGTAAAAAGCCAGACTTCTAACTACCACAAATATGATTTTGAGGGTTATTTTCAATTAGATATCATATAGATAGTTCTCACTGCTGATGCAAAAGAGCAGGAGAAAAAATAAAGTGTGTTGTGGGTTTAGAGCTAGCCAAAA
>VWYI01004194.1:0-40942 GCA_013399455.1 Anthoscopus minutus | reverse complement strand
GAGGGAGTTGCTGCTATTGTGCCAACATTGTTAACTGGCATATCATGCTGAAATAATTATTGTAATTTATTTTAAATTCACCTAAAAGTCAATTGTGGAATGCAATATATAAATTAAATAAAATTAATTTCCCTGGAGATCCTCCCTTCCAACAGCAGGTTATATAAAAACTGAGTATCAGGCATTGTTAATTTGACGTAATATATTTTTAGGATACTGTGTAACTGAAAAATATGTTTTTGATGCAGGTGGCACCTCTGAGGTTAAAAGAGTCTCCTTGTCTAATAGCAGAGCATCAGCCTGCTGGCAGAGTGACTTCAGAAGCACAGACCCACAAAGCAATTGCTCTCATCTCTTTTTCCTGTCTAGACTGACCTCCCCTACCCCTTCCTGTCAGCCAGAACAATACAGCTACGCCTTGGTTTATTTCTCACCAATGCAAACACATGCTTGGGTCCTCCAAGATTGAAGACAGTCTCATACCTTACACCAGCCAGCCATGAAATCCTTGTGGGACAAAATCTGATGGCTCAAATTCTTCCTTTGGGTGATATTTACATAGAAATTAGTCAGAGGCATACCTGAGCTCAGAGCCACGGTGCATTAAGCACTGTATGAGCACACAACTCACTCCAGTGAGTGAATAAACTGAAAAAATCTCATATTTTTTCAAAATGGGTACAATAAAACAAAAAGAAGAAATTATTTACTCAAACCATGTAGTATTAAAAAAAAACAAACTAAGAGAAGAAGCAAGGGAAAGAACTCCCATATCTCAGCCTTATGCTTTATGAAATGAATAATACTACTTTGGATGTGCAATGACCTATGGACTGTGATTAAACAATCTATAGCTGCATGCATAAACTCCTTAACAGCCTGTATATACAGGGACTGAAATAGTTTATTTCAAATAATAATTCAACTAAAATGGAATTAAATTAAATTAAGTAATTAATTCTATTTAAAAGTTTATAACAAATACCAATAATTTATGAATTTATTTAATTTTCACATTAGACTTTTAGAGGGCTGAAGAAGTTCCACAAAGTCCATCAATGTCAAAGATTAGTTTAAAAGCCCCTTTTAAATTATATTGTCTCAGCACTCGTTTAGTTTGCAAACTGCATCACAAGCACCATTATTAAAAAAAAAAAAGAAGAGAAATAACAAAAGACTTTATAAAATAGACAATAAAAGATGAAAAGATAGTCAGTGGGTTTGGAGCTTTAAGATAAACTTAGGGAATAAAATTAAGATACCAGAGGCTCCATTAAAGTGAATGCACTGGTACAAGAGTCTTTGTCTCGTAGTTTGTGGAATAACTAAGGTATCTATTACTAACACAGAAGTAGTTGGAAATAGAGTTTGCTTAGGCAAAATGAGATAGAGCACCAATGGAAAAAAAGCTCCTCCATATTATATCTGGAATTACATTCAGAAAAGTCCAAATCAAAATAAACCCAAAAAAGACCTCATGGAACACTAGGGGAATGACTGAAATTTGCTGGATTCCCAAGGGCCAGTTATGTCTGTGCAAGACAGGAGTTTTTTCTGTATTGAGAATCTGGGTGGTTACATATTCTGCAATCTCTTATAACATGGATTTAGCCTTTTTGATGCAGTAGAAATCACAAATTTTTGCCTTTGTGTGGTTCTTGAGGAAGATATTTCATGATCTTGAAGGATGAAATAATGTGGGTAGACAGGAAACTAATCTGCACTAATGTGTGACAGTTCCCTGAAAAGGAAGACAAGAGCACAGTACATTTTTTTCTCTCAGGTAAAAAAAAAACAAAAACAGTTACAAAGATCTGGGGATAGGAGAAGAAAGGGCTAGATTATCAAGGGAACACCCCTTCAAAGCCTGCCAAATAGAAATGTGCTGTTTCAAAAGAGACATGTGGAAGGGAGGAGAGAAAGCAGCAGCGAGATGGATCACAAATCAACAAAGGACAGACTTTTGAAATTTACTGCTTTCCCCAATGGCAGACACTTGCCAGTCATGGATTGGAAATGGCAGTAACTCACATCAGGAAACCATTTCTCCATCTGTGCAGTTAACACCAGTATGTAAGGATGCAGGTACGTGATGGGAGCTTAATGGGTGGGACCAGCACCAGCTGGGGCTTGGAACAAAGACCTTATCATCTCTGGGGCTACTGAGACCATGCTTCTCTAATTGCTGCAGAAATAGTCGTGTTCAGAGTGTTCCTCACAGATGACAGTGACAGACACCCAGGGAGAAAAGATGTGCAAACACATGGTTTTGTGTTAAGGTAGGGCTAAGACACCAAGGATGAGGAATACCATATGTAAGAGTGCATGCTGCAGTGATATTCTATCCTTTCCCTTTTCAAGGGAACTGACAACATTTTGGAAAAAATGGGCTACAGCTTTTCTTAGTTTCTTCTCCTCTGGTCAACCTCTGTCTCTCCACAATATTATGATTGCATAACGCTTTCCTTAAGCAAGTTTCCTTAAGTCCCTGGTAGATGCAGGAGAGCTTGCTTGCCCACACTTCAGAGATTGTGGCTTTATAATGTTTGATAGCGGCATCTGGCTTGGGAGGAGATGCTGGAAACTGAACATTAGGGAGAATATTGGATGAAAGTAGTGCGAAGAAAAGAAAAGTGATCATGTCACCAGTGGCCTGATGAGAAGAAATAAAACTCTGTCTATATCCACAGCAAACCAAATTTTACTTTAGGTGGGAAGGAGGAGGGGAGACTGTGGGACCTTGAGCAAGCTGTGCTGACTGCCTTAGCACATGGTGCTAGCTCTGCTATCATCTTTGGAAACATTCTTCATGGAAGATATAATGAGATTCACATCTCTTCTTCACTGCTTGTGGTGTACTAAGATGGCAATATCAGAGAGGGCTGAAACGGAAATGTGCTTTCCTAGCATATTGTTGGAAAGGAGGGTGAGTAAGAAGGGGGGTGGGGGAGAAGTGGAAGAGAAATCTTGTAAATGCTCTCTCAAAACTGTAAAAATTGTATGTAATTTGATCCTTTCTGAAGATTTTTCTAATATCTAAATAGAGGGATAATCTTCAGCTCAGCATAAAATGTTTGAGAGGATTAGCTATCCTTCCTGGTCAGACGGATAACGATAATTCACACTTCACAAGTCTCCCAGTCGCTAGTCTTTAATAACTTCAGTAAGGTTAATAATTATCCTATAAAATTACCTGGCACTTGAACTGGCAACCGGTTTTACTGCCTGGAGGTGACTGTTAAACAATCTGTGTCTGTTGGCAAGCAGCGCTGCACGTACACCCTTGCAAACACCTTCCCCCATGATGGGTCTGTGAAATTGCATGGCACATTCGACATGCTGATTAGTTATTTTTTGTACCTTGCCTGCATTCATCACCTCAGATACCAGAAGAGATATAAAATGTTGCAGGCAACATCCACTCCAGCCTGGTACCATAAGCAGAAATAGGTCATTGATACCTGTGACTTTGTCAAAGGCAGATGAGGTCAAATGCCATAAAACTGGGCCTTAAACCATAGCCATAAGGAAGATATCTATCACTGCTGCTTTAGGGAGTCTCTGTGCTATGCCCTGGTTCAAAACTTGCTTTTGACAAGTCACAGCTGTGAGCATATGGTGTGTGTTCAATCTTGATCATGTCGTCTCAGAAGCCAATGGTAGGGGCATGGGATGTGCAAGAGGCAGATAGAATATTAACTAGACAGTTGTTTTATTTGAGAGCTTTGGACGTATTCCAAAAGAGGCAATAATTATTAGTGTTGGTGTGACTGACACTGGTTTGCTTTATTAGCTGGGAAGACCATGTTTTGATTTTAAATAAATTGGCCAATGACTGTTGCTCAAGCAGCTGTGAAATTCCCCACCCCTCCAGTGGCAAAACCATGAATGCTGATAGCTCACACATTCCAAAGGCTGGAATCTGAGCATGCTGATTTCCAGTCTTTACTCTGGGATGGTTATTTCAGTTCACCACAAGCTCTTTCCACATTTGGCTTAACTCTGAAACATGAGATCTCTCAGCATCAGGGAATGCTTGGGGCTGACCTTGCAAAACAGGAATCAAGTTGATAAACCATCTCAATTTTTTGTGTTTGTGGCTTCCTTGCCACATTCAAGATTCAGGGTCATCATTTCAATGGATTCGAAAGAACAGAAAAGAAGAGAGAACAGTTCCAGTGAACCTCATAATTTCTGAGCGCCCAGTGGAAAAAATATGCCTGCAGGGAATATTCTGATAGCAGCACAGTCCCTTGTAAATTGTGACAAGAGGAAAGAATGAACTAGATTTCAAAATATTTGTTATATTTTATTGATTTTGCCCTAGATTTATGAAGGGCCTATTTTATAACATGGTTTTCAAATCTTAAGGCAAATATATGTTGACATATAGCAAAAACATGTGGCCCCATGCCTGTGCTTGTGTAAACACAGGTTCAGGATAATAGACAAGGGATGAGCTATACAGCTAAGGTGTTGGCTGACTGGTGTTATTTCACTGAGAGGACTTAACCACAAACAAGACTCAAAACACATTTTAATCTGGAGCTGTATGTCAGAAGACAGTGATTTGAGGGAGTTTGAATTCAAATATTTTATTTGAATTTAGTCTTAATTTTAAATATCAGGCCATAAAAAGGACCCTGTGACCATGTCTTGGTGACATGAATAAGTAGGAATTAAACAATAGAAATCGACAAATTTGGCTAGACTGCAAACCCTCTATAGGATTTCAGTGCTCAAGGATCCTAAAATTCCACTGATACAACTAAACATTCACTGTAATTCTTTACATATGTGAAGACAAGCACCTAGTTCAAGGTTGGCCAAACCTGAGTCAGCAAAATAATGCTTCTGTGTGTAAAGACAGTCTGGTTGAGAAAATTTACATCTGAAATTGTTTTCCTTTCTTTTATTCATTTAAATTGGAGATTCTTTTTGTGTCAGCTGAAGATGCCTTTTAGTGCTTCTTGTGACTACTACATTCTTAGTAGAAATGTCTTTAACTCACAAAAAGGTTGTTTTTTTTTAATTTGTGCAGAAGTGCTTGAGGGAGACTTTCAATGGTAAATTTGCAGTATAAATTTGTATGGATGTCAGCTGCCTGCAAGGGATCTACTTCAGTAGTCCATAGGATTATGGAAACATGCAAGTTGGCCACTCTTTGTAGCTCTCTAGGTAGCTGCGTGATTGAAGGAAAGCCCAAATTCTGTTCCTCTGTTGAATTGTAACCAGATGAAGAGGGATACGCAAGCAAGTAACCAGGAAATGAATTTCAAAACCTCCTGTTTGAAAAGACTCTTGTCTTTTTCTGATTCTTCATCAGAAACCTCAGAATTTACCAGTTTTGAGCTCTCCAAGACCAAAATATTATTCTGGACTTACAGAAGTAAGGATAATTCAAACCAAGCCTTAACCAAGTTTTACAATTTGGATTTGTACCATCATGGAATAGGTCAAGGCAGAAGTTGTAGTCACTGATACTTCTTCCCAAGGGAGCAAACCAACAGGAAATTTGGTCCTGAAGCTGAAAGCACACCCTATGCATTCAGCAATCTTTGAAAATGTATTGCTTGTTGCCCATCACTACTTAATTAAAAAGAATGTCAGGCATTTCTTTAAGATAGTGGGTGAGTTGTCAAATGTATCAAAGAGAGAAAATAATTTCCAAAAGAAAGGAAGTCTATATAAATTTTATTACCCATCCTCTTCTATACTAAACCACAGCTATGATAATTTTAAATGATTTTTCTATGGCATTTTAAAATGAAATGTGATTCTCTTGTTCGTTCTCTGGCAATGTGCCCTGAAATATTCCATTAAGTGTTTTCAATTACATGCCAGTCCCAATAGGATCTCAGTAAGAGGTTTAGAAAGATGTCTTATCTAGTACATTATCTAATGTAGCTTGAATTCTATTAATGTTGCAATAAATAAAAATAAATTAAGTAATACAAAAAGGTTCTTGTAGCTTTGAATCAATAGACTGGGTAGAAGCTGAGGAGATACACATATGTTCTGTTCTTAAATAAAGGTTTCAGAACTTGGCACCAAAGCAAGATTTTTTATGTCATTTTATCTCATTTTCACCACCTTGTATCAAAGTCTATTTCAGGAATAAAAACAAAACTAAAGCTAAAATACATTATTATTAATATTTCTGAAAGAAATGATGAGCATATTTTTGAAACATACGAACAAACATTATCTTCATTATGACAGGAATTACTGCTCAAAGGCTGAGTTGGAAGTGGCTGCTGAGACATGCAACTAAGAGCACACCTGAGTGCTTGGCCTTCCCTTGCACCACCAAAGCAGAAGGGCCTGCACACAGGTGTGTTCCCATGTGTGCACATGCCAATGTGCTGGCCACTGGTGTGCCACCAAGGCAAGCTGGTCATGTTGCTCATTCTAGATGATTCATTGGACAAGTTTATCCCAATCCTATAAACACCTGAGCAGATACTTCATCTTACTGACATGAAGTCTCATATTTCAGCAAAGGAAACCCCTACCTATATAAACTGCTTTTGCTTCTTATTCCAAACTGCTCAGCATAACCACAGTATTTAGCTTGACCAGGTATTTGGTTCCACTGATGTTTGCAGTGGAAGTGTGGAAGAGCTCGTGTGATATCACGTGACATTACTTCTGTTCTCTCGCTTGATGACTTGAAAATTAAGCATCAGTAGGTATTCCCCTTGGAATTTTATTTTTAAATTCCTGTAGTAATCTTGCATAGGAATGGTGGGAACAAACAAGCCAATTCATTTTGAGATGAGACTTAACTGCTGGTAAAGATAATTGTTTGATATGGTGGTGCTAGATGTTGACTGTAGAGTCATTTCCTGTACCCATCACATCTCTGTATCAGGATCTTAGCACCAATTTTCTGTCCTCTGTCTCTCTCAAGGACTAACTGTGATCCTTCAAAGCCCATCCTCATAACCCTGTGTCCTGGGAGCCCCTTAGCCTTCACACTGAGAAGCTGTGAAAAACCATCATTGTTTTCATATTTGATGACAGACTGGCTGTTGGGAAATGAAGGTAAAGAAAGGAGAGCTCCATCACTGTCCAATTTGCTTTGTTGCAAGCTTCTTAGCGTTGTGTCGTATTTTAATAAAGATTTATAACATGCTGACTGGCTAAGGCCCCAGGGTTGCTGGAAGTAAAAGGTGGGGGGAGGGAACAAAAGCCGCTAATAAAAATGTAACATTACATTATGGTAATTAGTATGAAAAGTGAAGATTTTTATAAATTGCTTATCTGTTTTAATTATTCTTGAGGCATCTGTAATATTAATGCATGGAAAAAGAACAGCTAATTGGAAAATAAATGAGAGATCTAAATATATTTTTCCACTCTGTGTATATAAAGGGGAGCCTGCATATTAAATGTTGAACTTCTAAATTCTTTTTGTTATATCATAGAAATGTATAAATTAATCAAACGTTTAGTATATAAAACAAGCCTTGACAAATCCCAGTTCTGATGGATTAACCAGTNTATAAAACAAGCCTTGACAAATCCCAGTTCTGATGGATTAACCAGTGAAGGAATCCTAATACTGAGGAACTAGGACAGTTTGTTTCAATTTTTTTTTTAATCAATTTCTTTGTCACCACCGTCACCAGCAAAATCTATTTCTAAGTAAGCTTTCCCTAAATGACACTTCCTTTTTTTATTTATACCTTCCACGGAAGAGATTCTGCCATACAGACAACAGCATGTATCAAGGATGAACAAAATTACTACAGGCTGACAGAAATTTTCCATTAAGTTTTCATGGGAGCTACTATAAAGCCAAACTATAGGCGTGTCCCTGCTGTTTGCATATATTAATGTGTTATGTACATACACACATACCTCGTCTTTGAGGAGTAAACGAAAAAACAGTTAACTGTGTGGGCAACCAAAGAGATAAAATTGAAAAGATATGAGGAGAATAAAACCTGAGAAATGTAGAAGATAGAGAGATAAGCATCTTTAAATCAAAAGTAGGACTTAGAGTTTCTGCTCTGCTGCAGTTTCATGTTTATTAAAAGGATTTATCCTGGAATCATCAAGACTGAGGCCACTAGCTGTTAATTTCTCCTCCATTTATCTTATTGATTTCCAAGTTATGGGGATTACAAAATCCAGTCATGCAAGCCCCACTCCAAAGTGTTTTGCAGACTCCATGAAAAATACATTCAGCAAACACAGAGTTCACTCTTCCTTCTCTCTTAGTTCCAACACTCCCTCTCTCTAATTTTCTTTGCACTATAAGGAGCTTGCTGCTAATCTTAATCAGGCAATATCCCTCTCACATAAATATGATTATTTCTTTGGTGAACTTCCATTTTTGTTTTCTGTTTTGGTTTTGGGTAATTGGGGTTTTTTTCTAAATTTTGGGGGTTTTTTTGTTTTTACTTTGTTTTGGTTTTGCTCTTTTTGTTTTCTTTTTCCTGGTTAGGGTTGGGAAAGTAATATAGAGAAAATACTCAGAGAAGCAAAGAGATTAACACCAGATTAATATATATGCTGATGTATATAAAGCCTTTTAACTGCAGGACATGTGATTGCCAATTACTCAAGTGCAAGTTCTGCTTTCTGACTGACTTATTCCTAAGTTTTGTTTGAGAAAATTGTTATCTTTCATTTTCAAGAAGCAGTACAGTCACTGGTCTTAAAACAACCAATTATACATACCATATATAGATAAGCACCCTATTTTGAACCTATGATTTGGTTAATGTTAAAACATATTTCTCTATTTATATCCCAGCTGTAACATGAACAGTTGCCTTCAGTGAGACTAAGGTAGACTTCCTTCATCATGCCTTGCTTATTTACAGCCCCAATACAGCAATACAGATGTTTCCCTCTTGACACCAGCATGAGGGTACAATGGTTTCACCCCCCTTTCACAGCTTGCTAAGAGGAGACACATGAGACTACCAGGCAGGGCAGAGTGAGCTGGATGAGTTCACAATGGGATCATGCCTGGCTTTTGTGGAGACAGAGGACTTTGCTTGCCCTTGCCAGGTGAAACTGGAACGTGTAGAGAAGAATGAGCTTGGGAAAGGACTCACTCTTTTACTGCAAAATCAGGAGCTGCCAGATGACAAACATAATCTCTGGTGCTTGATCTTAGAATTTTATGGCATGGCGCCAATTTTATGTAGCAGGTATTTTGGATTTTATTGGTCAAGCACCAGTTTCTGGTTATTTTTGTTATTGTTTTCTTTTTTGCTTGATACAGTAATTTATGTGTAAACTAACCTGAGAAATGGTTTGAATGAGTGGTGCTGACCATGCCTTTAATTTCAAAATAATGAAAGCTGTATGATGGATAATAAAGTAGAATAATAAAACTATATTTACAGGTTTTATGTAGTGGGCTTTCTTATTTCTATTACAACTGTTAAATCTTAATTGATGTGTTTTCTATATGTTTGTGTAGCAACATTTTCATGTAACAAATGGCAAATTACTTATAGGGATGATTTCCCCAAAATGAAATCTGGTAAAAAGAGTACTTCTAAGCCCATTTCCTTGAAGGATATTAATTTACCTTCACTTACCAGTGTTGTATGAAATGGGCCACTTTACATTCCAGGTAAGTATAATAAAGCTCCACATCTTAGAGCTTTGGGCCTTGGAAATTATTTAAATGAGTCAACATACTCCCAGTTTTCTGCTACCTGTCTGCTAGGGTACTTCCTGAGGGTGAGATACAAGTGTGACTGAAGGTCCATGACAGAAATGTAGTTTGATTTATGTCAAGGGACTGCTTTAGACCTGGCAATCCATTTGGTATGGTCCCTGTCTGTAGGTGAAAAGGCATGATATGAGACCTTCTGTTCTAACTTCTCCCCTGTGCTGAGTCTTGTTTGGGAAGAAACCAGACCGATAAAAGATGCCCACAAAAATCCCATGTGCACTTTGTTTCAACCTGTGGATTGAGCCTACGCACAGAGGCAATCTGGCTTCTCCCAGTCCACTTGACACTAGGGCTTGGAAAGTGGGCAGAGATCAAGGCAGCAGCGTGGAAGGATGCCTCGTCTGTGGGGCATTTTATGCTGAATGCACCCAAAGACACTATTTCTCTGACAGTGAATGTGGTTTAATAGACAGTGCAAAATGGAAGATGCCGTATATACAGACCTAATGCAGTAGGGGAGACACAGTTTAAATAATGCTATTAATTATATACAAAGCATCTGAGCAAGAAAACAAAATTAAGACCACAATTTAATGAAATAATGATAGATACATTACGTAGCTAGATATTTGAATAAAAAATGCAAAGAAGTGGGAGATTTGAGCAGGGGCTTATGAAAGTCTATTCTTCTTTTTTCCATGCGGCTACTTCTGGTTTGCCTGTCTGTTTTTTTGCAAGGTTAGCCTAATTAATTTTATCCCCAAGTGTAAAATATTGTAAATGCACACAGAGGATGCAGCACAAGCCATGTGTGTATGTTTGCCTGCGCATAGAAATGTACATGAATTCACTCGCGTATACATATGTATGAATTCTTTATTTTTGTGTTTATGTGGATACATATACACATGCGCTCAGTATATCCAATATCTTAAGCCACTCAAGATTTAATTTAAGCACACATATTTTCCAGAATGATTCCTTCAGCTATCAGCCACAGCAGTAAGCCTTCTTCTCCCTGCACTATTCTGATAAAGCTGCCCTGCCATCAGTGACCTGAAATCTCAGCAAGCTGATGGGTAGATCTTGTTTCAGATATGCATTTTGATGAGCCTTCAGTACAAATCCAATCTGGGTTGCAAGCTAGCTGATGCATGGCTGGCCTTCTGTTCCTTATTTAACAGAACCGTATTTTCCTCATTCCATATACCAAATTCTGTTTAAGGACCTCTGTTCAGACTAAATTTGAAAACAAAATATACTTCAGCTGATATGAGGAATCTGTACACAAGAGCAAGTGAAAAGAAAGAGCGGCACACGTTTTCAGCCATAATTTAGTACACAGATGGTAACGATAGGAGGTGTTGGTTGCAAGAAATGAGTTGTTCAGGAAGATTTGCTCAGCTGAATTTTGATTTTCTTTCCAGCAGACCTCCTCACTTGGTATTGTTTATGCAAATATACCCTCTTTTGAAAAAGCGTCTGGCTTCAGAAAAGGCCTGGCAGCAGAGCACAAAAGAGAAGTTGTACAGCAGCTACCAGACCTGAAAAGACAGGCTGAATGGAGCAATGGATGCAATATGCAGTCGGCCAGACAAACAGAAGAACCATTCTTTTCTGGGTACCAGTGGTGTGTGGAGAAGGCAGCCTATCCCAGAGGGAGGAAGAAAAGGCCTTGAGATGGGGGTAACTGCCCTGATCCTATAGAAAAAAATAAAAGGCCAAAGGGACCAGAGCCAAGCATTACAGATGCAACTATGGTTAAGACATAAAACTGCTTTAACCCACTTTTAGGACCTCTTGTGGCGCTGCTAACTGTGCCAAGAGAAATTAATTGGAAATTTGTGTTGCTTGTAGGTAGGAAACATGACAATGAAAAAAGTAGAACAAATCTTTCTAAACCCGAAGAAAGAATGAAGACATTCTCTTTTTGCTGTTAGCTTTAGCAGATAAGTGCACTGGAAAATATTTTTCCAACAGCAAAAATTTAGCTGAGATGAATTCTCTGTACAGAACTACAAATACATGCTGTCACATATGGGTGGAGAGAGCAAGTGGGCACTAGCACAAGGATGCCTCATGGCACAATATGCACATAATAGGAAATACTGGTTTCTTAAACCAATATAAGCACATATATGCACTTCTCATCTGTGGGTTATTTCTTCTTGTAATATAAAAGCTTGGTATAAGCCAATCATTATACAGTGAAAAACCATTTAGTTATATATGGCACTATATTTTAACTTCAGCATTACCTTCTTATTTGATGAAAACACTATTGTCAGTGTCCACTGTCTTTGTACAACTCCTAAAATATTTGAGATAATACTTTACAACACATACCTTCCACCAAGATTTTGAGCAAAAAGATGTTAGTTTTTTAATAGATTCACATTTTGTATATATATTTTTAAAGTACTGCATGTATGTACAGAAGGTATGTTTAGCACACACAACCTCAGAAACTTCCAGTGTCATGTTGTATGCCAACTGGAAATTCAACTGCAGTTGCACTTATCTATTTTGTTTGGTGTTTTCAAAGGGTTTCATATGTTATGAAGAAGACATCAGCTCTGTTAAGTAAAATTTTTTTGTCAGGTCATTCCTATATTTAATATATGAATAATGTATTTTTAATTTCAGTATTTCTGAATGGTTGTCTTTTAGATGAGAGAGCAAATCTAGAATAGTTGTTTTAAAAGCCAGTCAGAGATAGCATGAACAACATAGAAAAAGCATCTTGAATTGCAGTTCTGCAAAATCTGGTCATTAATTCAACCTTATATCTTATTCTTTTTATGCCAGCAAATCTGAAAACAGAGTACAAGAGAGAATGGCATAATCTGCATTTCAGTGGCCTGCCTTCCATATAAAAGATATCTTCTTATCTCTCCTTTTTGTCCCCCTACAAGAAGTGTGGCAGAGACAAGGCTTTTTTTTGGAGGACTGTGGTGTTAGAGTGAGGGGTTATTTGCCATCTGCCATCTTTGTGTAGTTTGCATATCAATAAAAAAATTAATAAACTAATTTCAAGCATATATATGGCACAGTTAATGTGGAAGGTCCATTGTTAGGGGAGAAATAGTATATTCTTATCAGTGGCTTTAAACAGCTATTCATCATTTCTAAAGGGCAATTATTTGGAATCTATTAAGCTAGAATTCATAATACCCCTGCATACTGAATTTTAAATAGAAATCTGTATTTAGATGAAGGAATACATTAGTATAAGTCATTAGAACACTGAAAATCCATGACTTGTTCATTTTTCACTTACCTTTTTTTTTCCCCAGAGAATCTGAAGTATCAATGATCTGAACATTTAAAGAAAACTTCAGAGTGTGTTCTTTCTTGGGAAAGTTTGGATAACAGCATGTTTAACCCTATATTCACTTTGTCTCAGATGCTAAAAATTACTGCTGAGAAAATAAACTATCCAGAAAAAATCTTTCAGTAAGCAAGCAGAAGATAAAAAGCTAGATATCTAGCCAGAGAGATGGATAGATGATAGATAGATAGATAGATAGATAGATAGATAGATAGATAGATAGATAGATAGATAGATAGATAGATAGATGATCGATAGATAGATGATAGATGGGTGCATCTGTGTCTAGCTGATGGGAAGCCAGGATAAAAGACTTGGTTTCAAAATGTTTCCTTGAGATACGAAGAAAAACCATCATAGGGCAGGGGACAGATATTTTTTGTAAAACTTTTTTTAGTGGGTATCTCATTTTATTGTGCTGGTTATGCAAAATTGTTTTTACAAAGCTGATTATCAATGAATAAAAAAATTAGGGACTAAAAAATAGAATAGAAATTGATAACAGGACTGGAGAATAGAAACTGTTTATCATCTCAGTAAATGGTAATGAATCTTCTACCAGGAGACTCACAAGCAAGTAGAACAAGACAAAAATCTGTGTCCCAGTAGAGATAAATAGATAAGCTAGAAATCACCATCTCATTCTGCAGATATTTTCACAGTAAATCTGGTTTAAAGATAAGAAAGTACAGCATATGGGTAACTTACATCTGTTTTGTAGCTGCATGAGCAGCGTTTACTCCAGCAAATGCACTGTTAAACATCAGGGAGCTGTTCAACACACACGTGCACGCCTTATGTTGGTTCACAACCACATGTGAGTGTGCATGCATGCATTCCACATCAAGAAATCCCCTGTCAAGAGGCTCAGTCTACTGGATTGGATATAAACAATAAACCAATAGCATGAGAATATTCATATCTGCTTCTTTTTAGGATCCTGCCACTGCTTAACATGGAGTCACAATAAAATGACTTTATGGGAATGTCATGCTTCAGCCTGATGCTTTATTATATTCGCAAGAATAATGTTAACATTCTGTTCCTGTAGAAATAGAAAGAAATGACACACAAACAGGGAGGTATTATGTAGGATTTCTGGTCTCCTTGTTGCAACACTGTGGATGGGTGGAGAGGACACATATTTCATGCCATGGGTGGGTACCATCCTCCGCAGACCTCCCACAAGAAGAGCGCAGCTTCCCCACAGTGGCAAGCAGCTGCAAGCCCTTGGGATCATTTTAGTGCAGAATGTGAAATGGGCTGAAACTGAGGAAAACATTCTATGTTCCTTTAAAAAACCAAACAGTTTATTCATTACAATGTCGGGGTTTTTATTGCCTTGTTAATATAGCTCTTCATTATGGCTTTAGAGAGGGAGACTTACTTGTCACTTGGGCTCTGTGGTTTTGGGTTGGGTGGAGGATGCTAGACACTCTTAAGCAAGAACGAGTTTTTGTTGCAAAGGACTTTCCTGAACTGATTTTCTGTCCCGTGGTCTATGTTCCTTTTCACCATAGGAGGCAGAAGGCCACATTCATATATGTAGAACTGTTAACCATCTTTCCAGAGCATTCATAAACTAGACTTCATATAAACTAGATTTCACTAGATTGAACTCCCACAGCTGGGTTTGCACTAAGTTTGGCCACTTGCTCCCTTGTTTGTGATGTCATTACAGATGCTTACATGTTCACATGATAAAAGATATGACTTGTATACATGAGAAAATGGCATTAATGTGGCAGAAATGGGTCCTAAAAATATTTTATGAGACATGAACTAGATGCCACGGTTTGGCAACATTCAACCTTTTTCAGTTTGATAACTGAAGTGACCAGATGTGGATTAATAAGCATGGCAAATTCAAAATAATCAGACTACAACTAAATTAGAATAAAATAAAGTTAGGTTTCAATTTATCATGTAACATATGTCCAATTTTTGAGAGGATGCACACAGAAACAGTGGGCCTGTGATTCCTTTCTCCTTGTGTGATCCCACTTCAGGACAGACATGGTTTAGGTGATGTGCAATAAAAGGAAAAATCAAGAAGCTTATTTGGCTATAGGTGTATAATTTAAACCTGATGCAAAATCCCTGCTTAGTTTTCAGCATGGCTTCTCTGGGCATCTCCTAACTTGCTGAAAGGAAGTTGATTTTAAATAATGTCAAGTTAATCCAAAACACACTTTTTGGCACAGCAGCAGTTGCAGCAGTTCAAAAAAAATGGAGCTTTAGTTAAACAGACAGAAAGAGAAAGAAGCTTTAGAATGGGCTTTGGTCTAACTGACTTCTCTAGGAGCCAAGCAACAAGATATTGAATAAGATGATTAAACTGTTGTGGGTGAAAAACTACTGAAAGAGCTGCATGCTCCTGCAAAAGCAGCAAAGTACACATTCAACCTGAGAGCACAAGAAAGATCTTTGTCTAAATGGAATTATTCATGTGGCTTAAAGTTAGGCCTGTGCACAAGAAGCGCTTGCAGAATTTGGTCTGGAGGGCTCATCCTTTTACACTATCAAACCTGGCATGAGTGACTTCATATCAGGTCATTATCATTAGTAGCTCTCAGTCCCAATTAGGAAACTTATACGGAGAACTGTTTGGCTTGCAAAAGGATTTATGCTCTTATTTTAAATGTAAACTTGAAACACATCCAAAAATACATTAATGTTCTCCATTAATTGTCATCTTGTTAAGATTAATACATTAATGACTTTTCTGTCTTGTGTAGCGTTCTGCGTACCAGAGAGAATTTCACCACAGAACCATCTTACTCTGTCAGTGATACAATTTGAGGAATGAATTGTTACTGACTCTAAACTTAGATATCAGGAGAGGATATGCTGAGCAAGTGAAAATAGAAGTAAAATGACATTCCACTGGCTTTGTGGATATGCAGCAACAAGCAATCACAGCTTAACAGACACAAGTAACCTGCAGAATAGACAGAGGTCCTGCACTCACTCATGATCTGCCTGAAGATCAAAGATCTAAATACATTTGATCTAACACAACAAATAATCAAATAGTCAACAGACCTTGAACACCAGAAAAAAAAATCAAGAAATCTCTTTGTAGCAAAAAGGTGTCTCAGAAGGTAAAAGGCATATCCACTTGGACCTAAGTGCTAAAGAGTCAAAGGAATGGCTTCCCAGTAGCAAAAGATAATAAAATATGTTAAAATAAAATAAAATAAAGTATGTTTTCTTCCTTCCCATGTATTTTTATTCCAGCTCAAGCTAGGTTTATGCATGCATATATGCACTTTTTTCCCCTAGAGAAATAAGTAATCTCTGTAATGACACAGTTGAGAGATATTGGTTTTCTCTGCACTTTACCTGATTTTGCACAAGAATCCCTGCTCATACAAGATCACACAATCCAGGGGGCTGGTGAGTGACAGAGGTTGTTCTCTATCGACAGCAGAATCTGTAGCAGCTGTACTGTGCAGAAAAGGTACTCATTTCCTCCCCTTCCTGGTTGTGGGACTGTATTTCTAGAGAATTCCTCAAAAGGATTATATGTGTGGCAGAGATATAAAACCCTAGTTATATTCAGGGAGATGACAAGTTTTACTGAGCAATCCACTGCTTCTCTCCTCCTCCAAACCCAAGAAGCCTGACAGGCTGCATTCTTACTGTGCTGTCTTTCAAACCCTTGAAAAGAGAAGAAGCCATACCGTAATTAATACATGAGGTACTTGAAAATATTATTGATTTGTTAAATTGGAGTACAAACTGCTGCTAAAATATTTTTAGTGCCTACGTCTTTATTGTTGGATAGCCATAATCAGCTGTTTTGGATTGAGTGTAGGAAAAACATAAACCTTCCTGAAATTTACAGGGAAGAGTATAATTCAGCATAGAGTTTTCTTCAGCTCATGAAATTTTAATAATCAATACCATATTATATTATTGCTGGAGTGCATATTGGTATTTACTGTTTGGCACAAAAAAGACATTTGGCAGAATAGTGAAGGTTACTCAGGTAATTTTCCTCTAAATTTAAGGTTTCTAATGGAAATCCTTTGGGGAGATTTTAGGAAAAAATACTCTATACATTTTTTTTGTTGAAAATTGTAATGTATTTGTCAGGGAAAAAAACAAACCAAAACAACCACCAACACAAAGAATAACAAATTTTGGTAACAAGAATGACCCCTATACTCAAATGCACTTGCATATGGATATTGGATATTGGTATTATTACACAGGGGAGAACATACATATCTTTTTTAGTTACCGCTACTGGCTTAATTAGGGAAAATGTGTTCATGTTCCTCTTGTGGAAGGCAGTACACAGGCAATTGTGTCTGTAATTGACACCAGCATGATTTCTGCAAGTATCTTCACAAGGAGATGAATCAGGATGATATTTTATGGTAAAAAATATTTTCTTTCCTGTCTGACATTAGAGACTTCATTTTACATCCTTTGAGTGAAAGTGGATGACTGTGCTATGTTTTCCAGATAACAAATATTTATATGGTTTTATTATGCTAAACTCTGCATTCAAATAATCTTGCCAAATGGTTCATCTGCACAGTAGGTCCAGTGTGTTTGACATGTGCTGCTCTTAATGGGAACGAGCATATGGTTTCCATAGCATATACCATGGTGAGTTGCATATGTTGTAGATAATCCAGAATTATTTTTTCCCCAGGAAGTTCTGGGTCCTATTTTTCCCCTAGGAAAACTCAGATGGAAATCTGGGAGCTCAATCTCATAATAATAGAGGACAATTAATAGCAACGGTGTGGCCACTTCCTTCAAATTCATTTTCATAGCACCAGTACAAAGGAACTTTTTCTCTTGTTATGGACCAGGCGGGACAGTTTGTGTAGTCACTGAAATGAGGATAAAGAAAATCTATCCTTCGGGAAGCTGAAACAAAGCTTGGGTCAATGTCTTTCTAAACAAAGGCAGAAAGATATACAATCCAAATTTCTATTTAGCAGAGTGGATCATGCTAGTGTCAATAGACAAATATCTTGTTGTGTTTCATTACCATGGAGTTCTTCATTTTTAAGGGATTTTGAACTTTTGTGTACTTTCTCAAAAAGTGAACAGAGTTTTCAAGTAGCAACTGTAGTCATTAAAAAGAAAGAAGGGCAGGCACACTATTCCTTACGCTATATATGATAAATAAAAAAAGGAGTTTTGACTTATTACTGGGTAGAAGACACTTGAAATTTTCATGGAAAGCTGTTTGAAAAAAACCAACATGGCAGATAAAAATCTCACATTATTAACTAATATAATAATATAAATTTCAGCATGCTCTACAGATAGTCATGGTTTATTGTTACAGTGAATTAATAACATTGTTACAATGGATAACATCACTTACTCTAGCCATTCAAGTGATAAGAAGTCCATTAGGGTTTCACAGTAACAGAGCAGCTTTAAAATTTAAAAAAAAAAAGCAAAAAAGCTTCCCAATCAACAAACAAACCAACTAAGCAAACAAAACCAACCACAATCAAACTAGTAAAACCAAATCCACCACTGTCAAGTTAAATTATTTCTTGGGAGGAAAGCAGTGTAACCATGGCCCACCCTGGCAACAGCAGGAGAGCTCAGACTGCATGGCTTGTTTGTAGGAGATACATGCTTTGCATGCACATCGAAGTGCATTTTAATCTTGTTAACTGAATTGAGGATGCATAGTAAAAACCAAACTTATCACCTTCTCTACACTTGATATTTTCAGCAGAAGGAAGACTAGCTGGTGCAATATCTCCTCCATCCTGAATAAAACAAAAATCCACAGCACCACTCCTTAGGCTTTAGCTTCTCATCAGTATCCACAGAACATACCATGATTTGGTTTGACTTCCCTCCTCACATCCAAAACAGACTTTCCAAATATTTGTCTACAATAATGGACACCATTTTTTAAAGATAAGATTTTTTAAAAATAATATCAATAATATTGTTTTTCAAGGAATAACCTAGATTCCTCTTCACCACTTACAAATTGGTGAGACAAGCTTTGTTAATTTAAGTGAGTTAAGACAATTAAGTGACTTGTAACCTCTTGGATTTGTAGCATTCATGGATTCTTCTGGGAGAAAAAGGGGTTTTCACTTTCTTTTAGAAAAAAAAGAAAAATTACAAAAAATTAACATTTTCTGTGAAACTGTCTATTGAAATTAAACTTTAATTACTACTTTAGAAAGATAAGAAGGACTTAAACTAATATGCTTATTCCATAAGAGTAATACTTGGCATAGTTATTATCTTAATAATTACAAACACTTTCAAGCAGTGACAAACTTATTCAGCATTATAGCAATGAATTCAGCATTATATTGCTGTCCACAAAGACTTCCTATTTTTTGTCTGTTGATGTGTCTTTCACATACACATCATTAAAATATGAAAAAATACCTGAAATACTTTCAACATACAGACATAAGAGAGAGAAATTCAGAACTTGCACTGCTTTAGGTGGCATGTAAACAGGATTTAAAGTTAGAATTAATCTAAAAATCCCACATAATTAAAAGAAAAAAAACTTGTCTTAGAATACTACTATGATATAATAATGTTTTTGACATGAAGGCTATGGATTCTCCATCCTTGGATAATTTCAAATCTCAGCTGAGGAAAAGTCCTGAGCAACCTACTTGAACTTTAAAGACAGCCCTGAACAGAGCAGAGGTCTGGACTGGCTGATATTGAGAGTTCCTCTCCATCTTCATTTATCCTATTACTCACTGAGCACTTAACCCAATACAATATTAAGGAACAATTGTAATCTCAGTATCTAAATTTACAATATAAAGGAACCGAAAACATCCAATTCTGTAGGTAGTGAAATACAATATTGCCTTAAAAACTTTGTAATCATAGAACCATTTTGATGGATTGAAGTAGATAAGGAGTAGTATTGGTTTACACATTTCTAATAGAGAACTCACTGTTCTCATTGACAGAAAATATTTCAACAAAGCTTTCTAAATCATCTCATCCAGTCTTCTCCTTTTTCTATAGCAGAACTCAAAGTTTTTTTTCCTGTCAGTTTCAGTGGTTTTCTTTCCTGAAACTTAGGCCTCTAATTCACACCAGTTTTTATTAACTCTGATTTTGATCCAATATTACACAGGCTACTTTACAATATACGTTCTTTTTTACTTTTACAAGTAAATGAAATGTGTCCTTTTCCCCCTGAAACATATAAATTATTCATTTCTCATAATTTTGATTCTTTGCAGAGAACTTTATGAAAAAATTCAGTTCCTATGAATATCTTGACTGCACTGCATTAAAAAAATTATTGGTTTAGGTAATAGAATATGCAGTACTGAATTAAGAATATTCCCCATAGAAATCATTTGCTTTCACTGCACTGAAAAAGAAACAAAAACATTAAGCCTCTTTATAGACAAAGGTGCTTGCAATCTCCAAAGACACTTTTTATTAAGCATTTTCAAACTCTGACTCAGATTGTCACTTCCTTTTGGTGGTCTTTAGTAAATTATTTTTCTTTCATAAGATTCAGAATATTTTTATAGATGCTTAGGCATTTTATTATATCCATATGAAATAATACGACCATTAAAGATTGTCAAAGAACGTAAACAAGTTGAGAAAACAAATCCCATATAATCCCAAATCATGGGAGAAATACGGTAGAATTTTTATTTCTGGATTTATCTTTTGCGCTGTGTGCAAAGAATATGGGTCCACAGAAGCCACAAATTAAATATTTGTATCAGGGTTGACTCCTTATGCAAAAATTATGAAAACCAAAAGCTGTATATCTCTTCCCACTGATTTACTTGTTTATGTATTTTAAGATTCTTTTACTGAAGGCTTATCATAAGTCTGTCCATAAGCCCTCATGATACTGAGAAACACTCAAGTGTACTTTTCCAAGCTGTCATAAAATGTCCATAATATTGTATATTTATTATTATTATTAAGGCTTAGAAAAACCTACTTTGTATTTTGGTAGCAAACAATTTGTTCTGCAGTCTTATTTTTAATTTAAATATTCCTAAAAAACAAATCCTAACCATCCCAAGCAGGCCAGATAAATCTAACAGAAATTAAAGGAAGTAAACAGCTGCAGTCTTTTTTTTTCCTTTCATTGAGTATATAATTGCTGTCAGGCACAGAGTGCTTCTGTTTAACTGATTGGCTGAGAAGGCAACCCAATATCTACATGGTCTCCCAGGTATGATGGTGTTTAACATGAAGGTAAGTCCATACCAAGAAAAATCTCATACTATGTGGAGAATTTGAAAGCTACAGGTGCTGTTACAGCTTACTCATACTGTTACAGGGTACTCTTACTAATTATGGAGAAAATCATTAATGTGGCACTCCTGTAAATATTTTAGTAGCTGCCTTGAAGTGAAGTTTGGAAGAAGTGCTCGGACAACACTCTCAGGCACAAGGTGTGATTCTTGGGGATGTTCTGTGCAAGGCCAGGAGATGGAGTTTGATGGCCCTTGAGACACCATTTCAACTCAGAATGTTGTGTGATTCTGTGAAGTGTCTGATGCAGGCAATATTTCCACTTGTTCATAGCTGACCCCAACTTACTCAAATAATGTGGTTTAATACTTTGAAAGTGGAGGCAAAATTGTTAGTTATGCTCAGCTCTGCCTATTACATTTTTGAGTCCAAATATTCTCCTTGCTCTTAGGACCCTTTAAAGTTCTGTCCCAGTTCTAGAGTCCCAAACTTGGAGTGGTTCCTCTTGTTGGTGTCTCAGATTCCTAGGGCATCTCCAGGACATTTGGAGATGTCGCATCTACGTGTCATGTAAGACTGGCTGGCTTTGGGATGTTACCTACCCTTTAATCCTTCAGTGGCATCCCAGTAAGAGTAGTTTGGAAGTCACAGCATTCCTTCAATATCTGCAAAGTGCTGACATCAACAACCACAATACAACAGACTCCTCTAAACCAAGATGTTACCAGAGAGACTGTGAAAGAATGTTAAAAAACCAGCAGGATGAATACTGATGAGCAAGGAGGACAGCGTCATCTTCCAGACCATGCCACCTTGAGTGGTACATGAAAGTGGGCCATAAATCTGAAAACAGCTGCCAATTTCAATTTTGCTAGCTCATGGTAGTCATGACTTGCCCAGTGATAAAGCCATTGAAGTGTGGCTGCTAGTGAACTACTAATTTATGGGTGTGGTCTTATGCCATTTCATCAGAAGCGGCTATTACTTCAAAGAGATGTAACACTTTTCTTGCATTGTATAGCTCCTGAAAATAGCAATGCCTTCACTGGAAAGCTCATGGCCCTGTGCCCAGTGCAGCTGTTCAGGAAACAGAATGACCATCTGCACTGGGGCTACCCTTGAGACAAGTACACCTGGGCTCTACCAGGGAATCCTGCCTTTAGTGGGGTCATGGAGGATATGCTTCCATCTTTGCCTGCAACTAGTGGTCATGGATTCCTGGTACATGACCTGTGCAACCTGCTGTAGGTAAAGCTCCCATAACAGAGGTTTGGACAAGATGATCTCCAGAGGCCCCTTCTAGACCCTAGTCTTTCAGACAGTATGTGATTCTGTGATACATGCTGTCTATCAATTACACAAACTAAAGTGTGTGAATAACCACCTTCCCCACTCTCAGTGTGTCCTATTTGCATGTGACCTCACAAGCATTAATCCAAGATATTCTTCCAATGTCTGATCAACTCCTGGTGGGTTAAGGCAGCTCAGAATTTGTTTTCAATGCTTTTAAGATAGTTTTCTCAATAGATAATGTCCACTGACAATGAATTACCTGTCACAAAACAAGCAGTGCCTTTGAGGACAATGACAAAACATCCTCTGAGTGCATTTAGGAAAGCAGTCACTCCAGAGGTCTGTCCTGTAAATCAGCTCTGAAACTGTGTGTGCTGTTAGCTAATATGTTTACATGTGCATATGCATCTGTAAATACAGATTCTTCTATTCATATACAGTGGCTTGGTTTAATTTGCTTTTTCCCTGCCTCACATAATAAATAATAAATCATTGGTTCCCCAAGGCTTGATAAAATCTCCCTGTCAGATTCACCCACATAAACCACTAAGCATCTTACCTTCTTTTAAAACTCTTAACTGACGTCTATATTTTCCTTTTTCTTTATATATATATATANCTGAGTACCTACAAGAGAGGGAGGCAGAAGCTAATGTGGATTTGCCATTTTTCTGTTTGGCTGTCACAGGACTTAGACAAGAGAACTGAGACCCCAGAGACTCCTTGTGCCTGCTGCAGCAAACTCTTAAATATGAGGAAGAAAAAAAGGAAACAAAGATGGAATGATAAAGTAGTTCAGGTTAAAAAACTCAAGGGAAGACAAATTAGAGAGGGGGAGAAAGGGAAAGGAGAAAAGATGGCGAAAGACAATGTGAGTTCAAGGTGTTATAATACAAAAACAAAACACAGACTTATGGTGCAGAAAGGGTCTATTTTCCAGATCTATTACATTTTTTTGTAGTTTTAAGTGTTGGAAATTTGAAACTTCACTTCTTGGTGTTTAATCTTATTTTTCCTTTAATACAATCTTTGCAGCAAGTATGCCATATAAATGCAGTGTTAGCCATCAAAAGTCTTGTCCAGATTCTGAACCAAACATTTCTGGTTCCTTGGTTCAAGATATGGTCTGTATGACTGTTGCATAATTAATTCTAAAAGAAGAGGAAACAGGTCGATTATAATATCTGGAGAACAGAAATGCAGACTAGGTCTTCAGTTACTTGCTCCATTTTTTGGCTAACAGAATGTAGGGTTTTTGAGCAAATGCAATGAATTAGTAAAGCAAGTATCTTCTATTATTATGGATAGAAGAAAATAATTTATCACTTTGCATAAATAATATTATCTGAGATGGTATAACAGTAATTCCTGTAAGGGAACCAAATCTTCATCTTTTAAAAAAAACCCAACATTTTTTCCTCTGAAAATATAGCTCCTCTCTTCAGCATTTATCTTTTAGCAGCTGTCTATTATCCAGTCACAACGTTCAATTTCGTTGAAATTATCTCCTAAATTGAATCATAAATGTGGGAGATATCTGTAACATAATAGACAAATGAGGTGTTACTCTGAACGAGCTGGATATTCAGTTCCTGTCTTTGCTGATTCTTGCATTTGTTAAAAAGGAAAAGCAGTTCCCACATAAATGCACACTTTTATGAAGTGTTCTGAGCACCAGGTGTTCCCATGGCCACCTAAACACTTTCTGTTTTGGACAACTCAGAGCCATATCACAGTATGCTGGGGAGTTTATCCTTGCTTCATACTTAGTGCTTTGGCAGAAGAGCACGCTGGAAATTTAATCTACGTTTTGTGACTCCAACCTCATCAAGAAAAATGGCAGTTGTTT
Organism: Anthoscopus minutus; assembly: GCA_013399455.1. Lineage (NCBI taxonomy): Eukaryota > Metazoa > Chordata > Aves > Passeriformes > Paridae > Anthoscopus > Anthoscopus minutus. The sequence continues at coordinate 16,609 of VWYI01004194.1, read as the reverse complement.
CTGGCTTTCGAGTCTTAGATTCTCAAACCAAAGAACACTCTTATCCATGAACTCATGAACACATGTTAGAGAATGATTTACAACTTCTCATAATTTTCCTAAATGCTCTGCAGATCTCTCCAGTATCAGAGACATCTCTGAAGCCAAAGTATTTCTTTGTAATTGCCAAATTTAATCCAGTGAGCACAGAGACATATGCTTGGAGACACATGGCATTACTCTTTCTTTGGGAGCTTCAGCAAGGTGCTATTTGATTAGGAGGTTCTGGTGGGTAACATGGTAACTAAAAAAAAGGTTGTATCTTAAAAATTCTTTATTTATTTTACATTTTGCAATAAAAAATTAATTACAAAACTATGCCTCATCTATAGCACATCCCTTGTTGCTAACAAAATTGCACGCTCTTCAGGTAGCCTTTGGTATTTGCCACTATGCTTGAAAGTGTTACTCATCCTCAGAGTGATGTACAAAGGAAAATCTGAGTGCACATCTGTGTTTCCTTCATTGTATCATGCTTGTATATCCCTTTTATCAGCTAAATTTGGACTAAACATGACAGAGAACTTATAAATGGTGCAATATTTATTTGTAACTAAATTAATATTATTTTGTGAATCAGTGCACCTGAGGTCTGCACCAGGTTTATCTCCCTGAAAGCAAAGGTACAGCAAGGAGTGAAAAACCCACACTGAGCAAAAATTCTCACTGTCTGAGCAGTAAAATTGAAGAGGTGGGGCAGAGAAGAAAATGCAGTTGGATAATTTGTTTTTCTGCTTCAATGCTGAATTTTAGTCTAGGTTCTAAACATAATTTCTATACACATACATTCAGAAGCCTAAACCTCAGATGTGAAAAATTATACCCATGCAGAGATAACAAAACAAAGTGGGCATAAGTAACTATTCTATGCCAAGACTGCTAGTGAGAAACCATACCTATGAAAAAAGACTAACTTTCATTTATGTTAGGAAGGTGTTATGAAGAAGTACTGCATAATTTTAAATATACATCAAGTTGACTTTATTGTTTTACAAAGTAGGCTGCTTTGTCTAAGGCTAGCTGGCCAAACTAACCTACAGGAATGTGGCTGTGACATGGCTTGTCCTCACTGCCAGCTCACCCTCCTGACTGTTGTCCTGCTGCTTCCTCACAGCAGGATGGATCAGTGTTGGAGTCTAATCTTCGACTATGTCTCAGTTGTAGGCATCTATCCTTTAATAAGTGGGTTTTACAAAGCCATTATTTTAGGTAATGTTTCCACTAATCCTGGACATTAACTCACAGGCTTGTCTGACCTTTCTGTGCTTGATGAATGCAAAATTTCAACCCCTATTTCTTTTCTAGGTATGAAATGACATGTATCTGAAACTGTAACGCCTTAATGTAGGAAGAGATGGGGGAAGAAAGAGGCCAATAATATGTCCACTGCTTCTTATATGTTACAGATCTTCACAAGATATGCTCCAGGGCATCTCTTAACCCCCATTTTAAATTCAGTCTTCTCCACTACCTGGGGAACTGCTGAGAGAAAGCCAGGAGGTGGAAGTTATGTGAAAGTCAAGCACTTTTTCCTTTCCGTCCTCTCCCTACACTCCCCCTCCCCCCCTGTTTCTTCCTCCTGAAAGGAGGCAGAAGCTGTGTGCAGTTGTTATTGTTCCTTTGTGCTGGGTTTCACCTCCTGTTTTCTCACACTCCTGGGACTGCCTTAACAGCCTTCTGTGAAACAAAGTCTTTAAAGCAAGCATCATCCCTCCAGCCAAATTCTGTAAAGGAAATTCACCCTCCCAAGCCTAAGAGTCTGCTCCCACATCCTCTCATTAGTGGATTTGTTGTCGTGGTTAGCCAGGTGAGATGGGTGAAGGACCACAACTGGGAAAAGAGTTTGGGTTTTTTTGTGTGGTATCATATCTGGGATGACAGATCTCTGTTTGGGGTGAGTGTCATTACTCTAGCATTTAGAACACTCCCTCGCCTTTCTTTAACATGGAATTCATCCAGTTTGGGATCAGAATGGCATGGGGGAAAAAATCAGTTATACTTTTTTCTCTAAATAAAATATATGTCCTTTATATTTTCTTCTAGTTTAGTATAGGGCCAGTGGTCTGCTGATCCTTAACCCTTGAATTCACAGTGGAGAATGTAGAAAATTGTTTTCTCTGAGGAAAATAAGTAAAGCTAGAGCTTAATGCCACTGTTTAGTGTAGGCAAACTATCAGGAGCCCAGATGTGCTTCCTAAACTGCAAAACTGCAGCTGACATAGTAGTACTAAAACACATTACTTTATCAAAATTCATGAAACTTTCCTCTTATATAGTTGCTCTGAAAAAATCTGGCTTAATGTTGACATGTTTTGCAGCAGAGTAAGATCTCATATATGGAGATGGAACTCCTGCTCAGAGCTCATTGTAGACTTGGGGCTTCTGTTATTGTATTCATAGACATATTGATTCCAGGCCTGTTCACTAGCATGGTAAAATGCCCAAAGTTTGCAGCAATAGCAGAATCAGAGCAACTCTAAGAGCAAGGCAGTTAAAAGCAAAATAACCTACTCTCCCACCCCCACAAAAACAGCAGAGCATATACCATGCAAAGTGTCAATAAAAAATACAAAACAATGATTAGCTTTCCACATAAACATTTCATCACATCCTTTCTCAACACCAATCATTGTGACAGTCCATGACAATATGAATGGTGACATGTCTGAGGTGCTCTAATCCATCCAGCTTGTGTTGCTGTACTTGTCATGAAAAAAAAATCCTCCATAAAACCTCTAACCAAAACTCCACTATCCCACATATGTTACCAATGCTTTCTAAAAACAGACATTCAACAAGCTAGGCTCCATATCATAACTTCAAATTAAACCATATGTTCATTTATAAAATGAAAAACTTCTGGGGTGAATGAGCCTTGGAAATGGAAATAATGTTTTCCTACAGGGAAAACTTTGGGTGATCTGTATGCCCATCACACATGTTGCTGGACACTTGTGATACTGTGCCATTAATTCTGGCTTCCTCATAAAGGTCCTCTGTTTGCAAAGGACACAGTATGTGGACTGAGGGCTTGATTTTTTCCATTTTGACATTATTGAAAAACAAGCTATGACATAATTAGTCTCAGAAACTTTGTGGGCATTGTGTGGAAAATCTTTGGCATTCCCAGCCTGCAGCTCACACCTTTCACCAAGGTCCAGACTAATCTTGCCTATGAGAGGAGATGGTGGAAAGAAACCAAAAAAATTTCACTGAGCTCAGACAAAACTTTCATTATATTTAGTTCTTTAATAAATAGGAGTTATAAAACTGATGTGGAATTAGGAGGGTAAATCAAGTAATTTAAATGCTACACAAGCTTGGTCTCCACAGCTTCCCTCTAAACCATGCTTTGAGTTCCATAGGAATTATGGTAGGAACATTTATCCTGCCACTTTGATATCTATGAAATTCAAACAAGGGCCAGATCCATAAAGCAAGACATCCTGGCATGGAGAGCAGCACAGAATTTGGCTAGCTTTAGGGGGGAGGTGGTAAGAGAAGGTAGGTCAGAAAATGTTAATGGTGGGATTATTAAATGTATAGATGCCCTAAGGAGGTAGATTCCTTTATATCACCCTTCTCCCAGGCACTCTAGCCCTTCATATCCCCATGGACCCATTCCCACCACATCACCATGTTCCTCAACCCAACTCACAGCAGAGGGCAATGTCTGAAAAGACAAACAAGGGGTCAGAGAACAAAGATAGAAAGACTCTGAGGCCAAGTAGCACTGTACAGACCTGGGCTGGATTTCAGAGGGTGGCTCTACAGCAGCATCACAGAGATGGCATGGATATCCAGGTTTGGCTTACTCAGTGTTGCACACAGATTCATAATATAGCAGTGCTATGAAGATAACATGAACCCCAGGCTGAAGGATAGAGCAAAAGCCCACTACAGCATAAGTAGAAGAACAAACAATCTCACTTTTTGATCTGCCTTGCATCTTACAAAGGTAACTTGTAAGATGTAAATATCATTTTGGGGCCATTTTAGCAGTGATAATAAGTTCTGTTTTCATGACAAGTCTTCCCCACTTCAGAGCAGAATGTGATACCCTTAAAGAACATTTTCCACATTGTTTTAACAAGAGGGAATTTAATATTTCGCTGCAATGTGCTAGAAAAGTACGAAGGTGGTGCAAATTATCACCCAGATATTCTTCACTTCTTACAAGCCACTTATTAGGATGGCAAATGCTGTGGGATGTGAACGTCCTTGTAGTGCAGCCTTTACATATTGGACTTTTTTCTTGATTAGCTAAAACTTTCTACTGTCTCTGAATTTCCTTAGCCTCAGGGCTGCTTCATTTCCAGCTGTCTGCCCATGACCTCAGAGGCCTGTTCTTGCTGTTGGGTTTTGATGGAGACAGCCCATCCAAACCCTTCTATGTCAGACTGAGAGCTCAGAAGGCTTAGGAATTAAAATGACAGCCCTGTAATGCACATAGATTACTCAACCTTGATTAAGAAATAAAATAGGGTAATAATGCCTCTACACCACAAGGATAAAATGCCAACCACTGCTGGAAAGCAGACACCCTGCTGCTGCAGCCTTGAGGCTGAAAAGATAGGCAGGGAGCAAGAGAAGCACAGTTAGTGCAGAAAGCCAGCCCTCCACGAGTTGTTTACATGCTGGCTGAGGCTAAAATGTGGTGGTAGGAAACAGGTTTTGTTTTTTTGAATCTGGACGTGCACTGGTGGCAAGCCTGCCTGACCCCTCATGGGGTGAAGTTTCCACGTGGGCCCACAGGTTCACCGGAGACCACGGCTGACTCACCGTCTGGGAATCTGGAGTAGGCATGGCCTTTGTAAAAAAAGCGATGCTAAAAACTTACTGTGCAAGATAAACAAGGAAAACATGCTTCTTGGCACACAGGCAGCTCATGTGTTGACTATTGTGTTCTCCCAGAGTTAATCATCACAGGCCAGGCCCCCCTTTGTGGTGGGAGGTGAGCCGCGGCCACTCACTCAGTTCTGAGGAAGCAGGTGCAGCAACAGCTCATTGTTACAACATTGTTTTGAAAATTGGAAAACTTGATATAATTTCAAGTGCCCCCCTCCCTGGTCCTCACCTTCAGGAAGCAGGGCAAAGCTGGGCAGTGCCAATGCAGGTGGCACAGCTGGAGGAAGGGAGGCCAGGGCAAACCTGCATGGCCACCTCACCTAGAGACCCAAAGCTTTTTCTCACACCTGTGTTTTTGCTCACTGCCTTGGAGGTTGACCTTGATCCTTGTTGGAGGAACAGGCCCTCTGCACAGCCTGGTCACTCTTGTGTGCCAGCTTGGGGGTCACTACCACAGTCATTAGCCCTTACTCTAATTACAGCTTCACCATCTAGGGCATATGCTGAAGGTGACGTTAAGCAGATGCTCTGACAGAAAGTCTCACAGGCTCCCTGGGCAGTAAGCCAGACACAGGACAGGCTCTCTGACCTTCCCTCAATCCAGAGGCTGTGTGTGTGCATCTACCACCCAGTAGATCCCAGCATGCTGGCATGGGGCACCTTCAACTGAGAGACAGATTTCTTACTTTTTTTCTTCTCCTTCTCCCTCTTCTTTCCTCAGTCGTTTCACATAATGCAGTCAATTACACTCTGTTTATTAGACCTCATTTTTGCTGCTTTTTGTAGCACTGCTATACAACGCACTGCTCTAGATCTCAGTCTGCAGGGGCTGAAGGTGATGATAATTGGATTGCCATTTTCTGGTCTGTCTGAAACAGGTGTGTTTGCATTTCATCCTCATTTATAAGGGACAGATGGGTGTGTTCTTGCTACTTGTTAGTTCTTGTTAATTCTCACTGCTTTGGCCAACCAAGCTGGCAATGGGTTAAGGAAGTCACAGTCACACAAGGATGAGAGGGCAGGACTGAGATATAAGTTGGTGACACTGATAGCCCATGCTGATCCTCTTCTGTGATTGTAGGAAAGGCTTAATTTCCCACAGCTCCTCTGCACACTCCTGTGATATAGCAATGTTTTGAGGAGGAAAAAAAGGACGCAAGAGCAAGATGGCTTTTCAGCCTTTTATGGATTTTCAACTCTTATCTAAATGATTTGCTACTAAGTCTTCTTCATAACTAGCATGTGTAACTAGAGGGAAAAAAAAAGGATATATCAAATTCAAAAGGTTTTGGGGTTGGGATTGTAAAAAAAAGTATATTTGGAGTATAAGTCCTTCAGGCAATGCTCCTCACAATGCATCAAGAAAAGGAAAAGATAGGAAAGCATTAATTTTGACCCAAATCTATAAGGCTTTAAACTCTGTGTTTATAAAAAAGTAGAGATAGCACACTGCCTTTATTAATAAGAAAATAAATGGCCAAGATGAAATTGCTAATTGATAAGATTAATTCACAGCTATGGCATGAATGTCATTGTCTGAGAACGGCTAAGGTACTATTAACTTCTCAAAAAATCCTGCACAGAGTTGTGCTGTAGGATTTTTATTGTCTTTACTAGAATAATAAGTGAAACTTTTTCTGTTTAATATCTTGTACTGACTAAATTGTCTGTGATTCTGTGATTCAGTCTGGGCTCTCAGCTCTTTTATGAGAGTCCACCTAACTGCAAGCTCTTAAGATGCTTTTATGTGGCCTCTGAATTGAGTAATAAGAGCGACCTCCTTCAGGTATCCTATCTGCTGAGTAATTCAGACAGCCTTATAAAGCACTTGGAAATCAAGGCAGAAGCTTGTCACGTGAACTACTAAACACTGTTGTGCATAATATTGCAGGCTGCAAAGCTAAAATTTTACAGTCTTATAAAAATCTCTACGGTAATTCATCTGTTAATGTACAAGAAGGGGAGGGATGAAGGTATTGATTTCAGTTAACTATTTATTTTTTTTTGCTATTTATTTAGGTATTTGAGGCATGCGATTTCCACAGATACAGAAAATGCTAGATGCTATACAACAGATCAAATGCTTTGTAGGTTTTTCTGTCATTTTGAGTATGGAGTCACCCAGAAGACCAGAATGGTAATAAAATCCTCACTGTAAAAGGGACAGCAAAGCTGTGAAACACAGAAGCACAGAATATGACAGTTTGTCATGTGGTTAAGTGCAGCATGAGAACAGGTAGATTTTCTGTTAGATGCAAATTCTCAGAGATGCCAAATGCCAGCATCTTCAGCAAATTTAGCAGTTCTGTGTATGCTAAAAGTCTCTCAGGATTTTTTGTACCCTTTTCTTTTTTATTTTTTTGGTGCAGTCATTACCTTCATTCTTTTCAGCCCACACTAATTGAAGTGACTACATTTAGACAAACTTGAAAAAGCTTGTTCACTGAAATTAGTTAACCTAACCTTTTGTTTTCAATGCAGAGGCATTTTAGCAATTGGAATTTTATTGGAAAGTGTTTCAAAGCCAATAAAAAGTTTGCTGAAGATTGATAGCTTGTTAGGATCACTAGACAGGATTTAAAAAGTAAAATTTTTTGAAGGTAAAAAAGACTGAAAAATCTAATCCTGTAGATTTGACTTTTTAAGTGCAAATTAAAGTTTTAAGCTGGTGAAAGATAATTTGTGCTTAAAGATACCAGTTAAAATAGATTTCTTCTACTTCCCCACCATTTTTTCATCTCAGGTTCTGCAGCCTGGACTGAGAGAAGTAGACTGACTGTTTTTTGCAGTGGAGATAAGTAGTTGTTCTTTATTTCAATCACACAGTTTTCTAAAGGAATTTTTTTTTTACATTCTGATAAAGGAACACCTGAAGAAGCTGAGTTTATAATAGAGAAGGGAGTAGGGTGTAACTGTAAATCTGATGAAGAACTAGAATATTTGGCAGTTGTAGATCTCCAAAAAACAGGGATTTATCCAAGGATGACAATCAAGACTTCATCCTTTACAAGCTTCAAAAAGATTCAGATTTCAGTTTCAGTCCTTCTTAATCTAAAACTTTATAATAAAAAACAGGTGAAATTATCTGGTATGTCCTATACACTAGAAAAAATAACAATTTTGAAATTTCCAACTCCCTGCACTACAGCATTTTGCTACACTTTTAATATGGAAATAAAGAGCAAAAACATCTATAATAAATAACTGACCCCTCAGACCAACAACCAGTACATGATGTTATCCATTTGTAATTAAGGGACAGGATGAGTCCTCAGCTCCTTTTTAGGCTTGTTTGTGCCCTGAGTAGAAGTACCATGCCTCCACTGTGATCAGAGTTGCAGAGGTCCATCAGCTGGTGGCACAACTGAACAGAGAAGTTGGTATTGAGACGACTGATGGGCCACCTTCAATAGATGATCCAGCTTTGGCTCTTGCACCCTGTTCCTGGAGAGTTTCTTGTCATGACTGGGAGAGGACTAGTGACTGCCTACGCTCTCTATCCTTTCCCTAGGAGAGAAAATCTGATTAAAATTATGTAATTGACAGTTACCTTCACCTTGCACTTGAGAGCATCTCAGACTGAGTATCTAATTTCACATCAAACCAATCTCCTTTTATTCTTGGTGAGTTTATCAGGATATTCCTTGATATTCCCGACTTAGATATTTAAAACTTTATTCTCAAATAATGTCCTTAAAGATAGCTCTTCTATACCTTGCTTATAGATTACATAATTTCTTTCATTAAAAATAAAAATTGTTCCATTGTAGTTTTCTACAATTTTTTAAATTATTATTATTATTATTATCTGCAAACCCAATACACTTCTGTAACTTGCATATGCAGTTTTAAAAAAACTATCCTTTGGATTGAATTCTTATGCTTTTCCTGTATCTTACAAAGATTGTAATTTTCTAAATGCATTCACCTTCTATACTGGTGCTATTACCTTACAGATTTATTTTTCCTTTTTCTATTTTGTGTATGCATTTTGGTTTACAGCATATTAATAGAACATTCAGAAAAGCTAGTAGTAGGAGTCTTTCATACCAGCTTTGCAAAGCAAAGAGCTGGCAGTTAAAAGATATTGTACACAGTGTGCATTGACTAACCATCCATGGATTCCTTTATAAACCTTAGCAGGAAAACAAATCTGTAAACTCAACATGAGGTCCTGAGACAAAGACAGGATGTAAATTCCTGCTTGGTACTTGTTTCTGATGAGCTCAATCAGACTGCTGCTAAGTAATGGCATTTCCTTCAGAAAAGATATGTGGGGGTTGTGCAATTACCTAGCATACTCCAGTTTAAAGTGGTACTAACCATAACTCTTACTGTGTAAATTGTGAATATTTGTCCGGGTGAAATTCAGAGTAAATCAAGAGCTGAATTCTTAGTTCCTACTGTTTCTTTACCAGTTTGCTAACAACTAAGGGAATGTAGAGCAGTCATTTCACTTTAGAAGTGTATTCAGAGACATGTATTTTCTTGCATCCTTCCATAGGAAATCCAAATTATTTGAACTGAACTATTCCAGGCAATTCCCCTGCTGCTTAAAGACTAGAGAATCCGTCCCCTGGTGAAATTAGTTGAAAAATTAGAAAGATTCATTAAAAAATGTCAGAATGCTTTGTCTTTCTGCTCCTGACACTTATTCTTCTGGCCTTATTGAATGTGGTTAGAACCATTCAGCAAAGTCAATGGAGAGTATTCACTTTTCTGACAATTTGGCAATTTTTCACACATTCACTTCCAAAAAAGTTATAACAGCTACCAAAATGTAAAAGAAATGTGTGCTTCAACTCATAAATAAATAAATTTAAGTGGAGTGTCTATTATCTCATAATTTCTCAAAATGGGTGTGAGAGTCCTGAGGCAAACATTGAAGAAGGAAAGAGATCACCTATCTGTGCTGCAGAGTACAACACCTATTGTAAAAAATTTGGGCTGAGGCCCAGTCTAGAGCTTCTAGTGATCTTTTTTTTTTGGCTAGCAAGTGACTATAGTATGCTATAGAGTGAACAGTGATAATTTTAATTGTATCTATTACAAAGTATTCTTGCTATTATGGAGCTATCTTTTGGACTGTTTGATAAAATGTGATAGTGGCGTTCTGCTGGGGGATTACTTATAGAGCTCCCGACTGAGAATTTTTTCACCATTTTTTTTGCTATTTTATCACCACAGTGCACTGCACAGACCACACCTTCTTTAGAAAGTGTAATACTACTGTGGCTATAGGGAAAGAATGTGCTAAGAGTGTAAACATAACTTAAATGTTAATCACTCAGAAATTATTACAATTTGATAATATACAAAGTAATCCATCTCCCTTGAAACTAAAGCAAAATTATTTAAAATTTCAATATCAAAATCAAAACAACTTTAAAAAATGATATTTTAATTTAATTTGCTTAAATGGAATGCTTTAGTGTATTCCATTACCAGAAAGACATAATCCCAGTACTTGTATAATGAGCTACTTCAGTTAGACAGCAATTCACTTTTTAAATTCAGTATCACAAACTGTCAATTGCTTTCTGAGAAAAAGTGTCTGGAGAGGAGATCAGGTATTTCCAAATGAGTATAACAAAAATATACTAGTATTAACTAATTCTGGAAGATTGTCTATATTCAAAATGTGGTAAAGTTAATGCTTTTAAATTTAGTGATAGACTATTGCTTCCTGTTGTTTTCATAATGGTGTTTAAATTCCACGATGAATTGTAGTTAAATTTTGTTATGGTTTAGGCAGAATAAATTTTCTACAAACTCTTATATGACTAGATAATTGGTTCCTTTTGGTTTACAATCCAAAAGAAAACCAAAAGAAAGGGCAATTAAAAAAATCCCTCACAATGCTGTTGAACAGGCTTTTTTAGAAGTATCTTGACTAGGTTAAGAAAATGCCATTAACCTTCAGGGATGTTATGTTCTTAAATCTCTGTGTATCCTTTTAAGATCTCAGCTTTGGTACTCTTTTGGCCTATAGTACATTGCAAATCAGAGAACAGAGAGAAGCTTGTGGTAGAAGAACTCACAGGGCTGATGCAAAAGGCTTTTAAAGGTGACAGAGGTTCCTGCAAACTTTACTAGGTTACTTCCCTGACAGGTACAGAGTGTCTTCTGTTTCTGCACTCACAGTGCCTGGGTTACATTACAATAATTTTTAAACCTCTGTGCTATCCCTTTTTTGCAGTATTGTTGGTCTGAGTCCTCATTGATAGCTGATAGCATATGAAAGGGGAAAATGCACTATCAAGACATGATGCCAAAGCAGCTGCTAGGTACTTGTGGGTAGAAACAGAGACAGTGTGACTGTGTAGGATTTGATTCCTTAGAAAACCAAGAGAAAACTTCAGCATATTGACTAATGTGAACAGTTCTAAAATATAGGTGTTTTCTTTTGTTATGCAACGTGTGGGTCCCTGTCAGGAGAGGGGTGTAAAGGGCATCATCTCAAAAAGGTTGACTTCCCTCTTGGGTAGGCTTGGTTGCTCAAAGTACCAAGTCTTTCCCTTCCCTACCTTCCAATTTGCTCTCCTGCACGCATTGAAGCTGGAGAAAATCTTATTTATCTAAATATTCATTACTCTGATAAGCAACGAATAACTGTTCTCACTTGCATAACACTACTGAGCTGCCAAACTGGGAGCATTTTACACACATTACCCTTGCATGCAGAAACATTGGGGAAAAGTAACTGATCAGGGAATTACAATGAGCACACCAGTAACAGAAAAGAGATAGGGAGAGCAAAGAGAGAAGGGAGATGCTGCAGGCAGGCTGGGGATGGCCTGGAGAAGTGATGTGAAGGAAGAACTGGAATGATAGCAGGCTGGCATGTTGTCAGTAGTGCAAGCTGTGCTGTAGGGCAGAGTTCTGCATAGGCAGGTGACATACAGTAAGGAAAAAATGTATACTGAAAGAGGCTAGATGGAAAGAGAAAGTTGCAGCCTCCAGGATTCATACGGCTTGCCAAGAATTGTCTGTAAAAGTGTGTGAAACAAGCACAGCTAAGGGTTCATTTCAGTCTCGTGTGGAATTCCAGCAATGTAAAGTAGAATATCAGGCATTTCACTCCTTTCTTCCTCTTGAATTTCTTGAATATTTATGTAAGACCCTTAATAGAGTGCAAACAAAATGGTTATCATTTTTTTAGCAAATATTCTACTTCTAGAAGTAGGAGGAAAAGGTCAGTCCTGTCCATGGAAGTTAAAAAAAAAAGTCCAAAAAATGATGCGTAAACTTTTTTAAAAATATGACTTATATATTTAGTTATTTATGCATAAAGTAGTATACACAATAAGTTGCAATAAAAAGTTGGATAGAGACAGGATAATCTCACTGATTTCTTTTATCAGCTTCTTCAAAATTTCACATGGAGAACATTAACCTGATGGGACCTTCTGAGGAAGAAGGGATAAAAAAGCAAAAAGAAATCATTATTTCTGAATTCAAGTATTAATTTTAGATGTTTTTCAGGAGAAAAACATCTATGATTCATTGAGGAAACAGGTGATTTGTCCTATGAAAGCATAACTTTCATATTTTCAGGAAGAAAGGACATCTGAAATCCAAAAAGCCAAAAATGGATTCTTGTTTACTGTAAATAACTTTCTAAAATCTGTAGCTGTCCTTTTTTGCTTTTCAATTATCATTTCAATTTATATAGAATTTCAGTTATGCACATAAATGAAGCGAGGTCAGGATACAGAATCACAGAATCACTAAGGTTGGAAAAAAACTCCAAGATCATTGAGGCCAGTCTTTCACCAATCACCACGTGGTCAGTGAGATCATGGCATTAAGTGCCATGTCCTGTTATTTCTAAAACACCTCCAGGGATGGTGACTTCACCACCTGCCTGGACATGCTAATGTTTAATAACCCTTTCAGTGAAGAAATCCGTCCTGATATTCAACCTGAACCTTCCCTAGTGCATCTTGAGACTATGTCCTCTTGTCCTTTTTCTGGTTGTCTGGGAGAAGAGACCTACACCCATAACTGCACCCTCCTTTGAGGTAATTGTAGAAAGTTGTATCATCAATAAAGGTATTAAACAGGACTAGCCCCAAAACTGAGCTTTGAGGAACCCCACTAGTGACTGTTCACTAACTGGAGGCAGCAGCACTCCCCACCTCTCCCTGGGCCTGGCCATCCAGCCCAGCATTTAACCCAGCAAAGAGTGCTCCTGTCAAGTGTGGATATGTTCATTCATATGGAGGTATAAAAGAAAATAGTGTTTCCATTAAAACAATTTCAAAGGTGGAATCTCTGTGGTGCTCCTGCCTGACAATTAGGAATGGGCATCAGCTAATTTCACACTTATCTGGGCAAGATTGTTGTCCCAATAACTTTTTGGGGCACAACTTTTAGGTTTGTCTTGGTTTAGTAAGATTTTGGAAAAGATGATGGCAATATAGCTTATACAATTATATATATATACAGAAATTATATCAATTCTCAGTCATTTCAGGATAAACTGTCCTTCTGATGGGTCCTGGCGTGATCTGCTTTTATTGAAATTATTTTACGTCATACCTTCCTTCTCAATGTCACACTGCTCAAGTATAGCATCTCTGAATTCTTGCCAAGTACCATTCAAAGCAGTAGTGCTTTGGGAATGAAAAGAGGTGGTTTAGAACATGTTTAGGGCTTGGAAATGTAAGTTACAAATTCCTTGAGAAAGGATTTCTGTCTGCTTCTATTTTTTTTTTCCTTTAGAGATACCCCCCACTAAATTCATACCTTTAAGTTACCCCCAAAATAATGACAGATATGTTCAGGACAACTTTTCTTATTAGCTGCTTTAAGAATTCCTTTACCTCTTGTGTGTTGTTTGTTTGTTTGTTTTCAATTAAAATGCCATCTTATAAAAAGGGAGGGGAAAACCCTTGCCCAGACACGAAAAATCTACCTTTAATGGCAGATCTTTCCTGTCTTTCAAATTTTCATTGCACACAGCATTGTATTATGCCATCAGTAGTCTTGCTGACAATAGCGTGACCTTGTTCTTTGTAATGACTGTAATTCAACTTCTTGATGAAAGCAGTCTTTGACAACACTTAGCACCATAGTAAGACAAGATAAGAAGCATTAAAAAACTCTTTCAACAAATCTTGTGCTACTCCTCTTTATCTTCACCTGCAGAAAAGCTGCCTGCTGATACTGAGCGGGTGGATATTTCACTTTGTTTCATGATCACTTAATCCTCTCCTAGTGGGTCCTCAGTACTCTTTTAGCTTCTAACTGGAATACTGCAGTAATAGATGGGGACCTGCAGTAATTTTTAACGCAAGCTGTGTAAACAAGCAAGATGATGGGAAATGCAGCCCCACCAAGACTGTGCTTACTGAAAGAAAATTCTTCTTGCTTGTCTTCATTTTTTTCAGCATACAGAGATTCAATCAGATGAGCTGCTTAGTTAAAGGTCAGTGGAACTCTCTCTCACCCGTTTTCATTTTTTCAAGCCAAATATTTTATTTGCTCTAGTACAGTGAAAAGAGAGGGTAAAAAAGTGGCAATATAACCTGACTAAACTCAGGGTTATCTCTCATTTTAAATAACTATGAAACATGTCCAGCGCTTTTAATTTTTCTTTTTAATAAATCAATCGAGTTAATTGACATATTTTAATTGTATCTGAATTTACACTGTTCATGTCACAGAGGCAGCCAAGACCAACTTGACTTTGAAGACGGGTAAGACAAATTTTGCACTGACTTAACATACCTTACAATTTCACTGAAACAACATAGGTGCATATCTACAGAACACAGACCAGTCAATAACTATGGGCTTTCTTTGAACAAATACATAAATACACGTACACATTTTTCGTCCTTTGAAGATTTTTCTTTCAAGGCTGTGCTTAATTTCAAGTTACAGCAAGTCTATCCTATTTCATTTTATTTATCATGATACCACCCCAGTCTGCACAAAATGTGCAGGGTCAATAACACCAGCAGAATGAGTCTGCCTAGGTGCTGGAGATGAAAGGTCAGGAACAGAATGTTATTCCTGATAAATGAAATCTGTTGCTGCTCCTTCCATTTCTCTGCAAAAAGCTATGAGTCTTTTGAGAACTGTGCATTCTGGATGGTTGAGATAGAGACCACCTGTTCTTTAAATGATAAGGAGAAATAAATTAATTTAATACTGACAGCTCGTTAATTCATCACCTGATGGCCGCTGCACTGAGGCCTGATCACAATTTCCAGAAATTCATGTATAGTTGCCTGAAGCCCTATTTAGTAATATCTATACAATCTATAGAATCCAACCTAGACTCATATATAATAATCATAATGGGATTAACTGGCCAATATTGCCTCTCACCTTCTGATAACCCAAGGAAAGGTTTTTCCCATTATTCTTTCCCAACATGGTAGCTCATATTAAATTTAATGCACACCAGAAAAGTAATATTTCTTCTTTTCTAACAATTGGAACACATAACTCAGTTAGAATGGGTAATCCCTTGGCATTTATAGGTTATATTTAATTGTAATTAGAGAGATAAAAATTTTTCCCCCACTTTTTTTAATATTATTTGTATTTTTAACTACAAGGTAGTTTATGGACAGACAAAAATTTTCTACAGGCACCTGCATTTTAAATGCATTTGTGAATAAAATTTTTTTGGCTAAATCCTAGGACTTACTGCATGAGTGTTGCACACTTAAATCATGTAAAAAAAACAAACCATATTACTCAACTTGAGGAAGATCCCTGATTTTGACCAAATTGCTCCATACATCAAATTTTCAAAGGCAAAGAGGGCACACTTGCTAGGGACTAGCTAGGGTTGCTTTGTTTGTTCTCCCAGCTGTTTGGGCACAATGGTATGCAGAGGTTACTCATAAGAGAAGATGGTCAGCCTCTCACTCTGACCTGGGACCTGGTATCAGTGGAGAAGAGGAGCACCTGAAGGACAGTGTTACTGATTGCGTTCTCAGTGGAGGTTGTGCGGCTTGTTTCTGCAGATGCTTGGCTGGAGTCACTTCTTGTAGTGCCAGGAAGGATTCCCATTTCTGTTGACCACACACTTGGTTTTTGAATAAGAGCTCATCTCTCTCCATCCTCTCTGCAGAAACACCACTTATAGAACACAGTCTTGTAGATGCTGCATGAGGAACAAGCTGACAAAAACACAAAGAATCGTAAAATTATTGAGGCTAGAAAAGACCTTTAAGACCATCTAGTTCAACCATTAACCCAGCACTGCTAAGTTCACCACTAAAACATGACCCTAAACTCCACATCTACATGTCTTTTAAATATCTCTAGGGATGGCAACTCAACCACTTCCCTGGGCAGCCTATTTCAATTTTGGCAACCTTACTGGTGAAGAAATTTTTCTAAATGCCCAGTTTAAACCTCCCCTGGAGCAATTTCCTCTTATCCTATCACTTATTTCTGGGCACAAGAGTACAAACAACACCTTGTTACAGCCACCTTTCAGTCAGCTGTAGAGAACAATAAAGTTTCCCCTAAGCCTCCTTTTCCCAGGCTAAATACCCCTAGCTCCCTCAGAGGAACTGTGCTCCAGACCCTTCGTCAGCTCCATTGCCCTTCAGAAGCTGCATCTGAACCATCCAGAACCACTGTGTTCATTAGAGTGTTCTGGTGATCATGACACTGAGATGCCTGCTTCAGGGAACTGACAGTACCTTTGAATTTCAAACATTTAGTATGTTTCATTGCTTCTCTGAACCTC